>VZTV01114575.1:20259-41299 GCA_013400875.1 Anhinga rufa | reverse complement strand
TGTTTGTATTTCAAATCTCTTTTTAATCTAGTTACTAATTTTATTATAAATACTTCTAGAACGCTATAAATAAAGAAACCTTCTTAAGCAAGGGACTAATACTGGTTGTCTTGAGAGGAGAAAACTTGGGAGGGATGATAATAATAAAGGGAGCGATCATTTGCGGCTGATCCACAGCTGTGGTCAGTAGGGGATGCTTCACCAGAGAAGGTCAGGTAATTTCCTCGCGCACCAGAGGTGGAGGCCGCCTCAGGGACGTGGGGAAACAGGAACAGAGGCAAAGCATGAAATGCTTTTTGTTGCTAAGTTCTCTCCAATACTCATTTGTTAAAATTTTCCTGATTGTGCCTTTTTTTTTTCTTCTGACTGAAAGACCAGAAAATATTTTTTTCCTAAAATTCTGTTATTCAAATGTATGAATAGTTAAGAAAGATTAAACACTAATGGGGAAAGCCATTGTCTGGGCAACGGGACAGATATTGAGAGAGAAATGAGGTGTCTAAGACCAGACTTCTGAGGTTAAAATTTATCTGCTCTGCAGGAAAGTGCTAGCTGAAGAAAATGAAGCTTTGGGGAAAAAATATTGCAATATTGTGACTTTCGGATGGTGGCAGTGCGAAGTGAGTGCGTTACAGTTTGGCTGCCTCGTGCCCTGGCTCTGTACTGGTGGGAGCTGTGGTTGCCCCAGGGTGGAGGTCCTGCCCGCCCTGGCAGGTCCCTGGCATAGGTTGGCTTTTCAGGTATAATTGCGGACATCGGTGTAAGACGTCAGCCAAATACTGCTTGTTTCACTCCAAGCACAGCATAATCATCGAGGCAGGATTTGTTCTTTGTCTACACCAGCCCCCCTGAGTTACAATAAATAACATTTTTGTCAAGTGATGGATGGGATAAAGCATGGCCACACGTTCTTAACTAGTAAGTACTGTGGACTTCAGTTTATAAACTTAGCTCATTCTTCATTATTCTTCATTATATTCCCTTTCTTCTGTTATTCCTGTCAATGCAGTGTGAGCTTGTGATATATCCAAACCAAAGTTTTTATAGCCACGTTGTCATAGCACAGACAGACATTACCATACACAGTGCGGGGCAATGTAGGACCAGACATTTGAGCTTCAATTCTGCCTTTGAAATAATTTGATCGTGAAGGATTTAATGAATATGAACATTTTTCTTTGCGCAGGGAAGAATAAAAAATACAGATTGTGTTCTAGTATTGCACTCCTCTGTTAAAATGCTACTAAACAAACAAACAAACACACTAAACTCTGCCTATAATGAGCACAGCTCTTGATCTAAAAACCAACGTCAACCAGCTTTTTAGAATCAAGTTAATTATTAAACGACCCATGAAGATTTTGAATGCATGACTGGCTTTTTATAAGCTTATCTGATACACTGAATTTATCTGTTTAGTTTATATATATAACTTCAATTTCTTCTCTTTTCTTGAAAATACGTCTTTATGAATAGATGAGAACATGCGTTCATTTTGAGTAAGGTATATTTTTATGAAGCATGACAGAGAAATGATCGCTCCAGAAATGTTAGAAGTAGAATAAGAGGATTGCAGGTAAGTCCATTTTTGGCACAAAATAAAGGTCAAATTCAATTATTATTAGAGGTTATTAAGAAAATGCTGTAGGCAAAGTAAACACATTGGCCGACCTGCAAGGGAAAACCAGGTGTATAATCAGATGGTCCTTACAGCCAAAACACATTTTCACCAAGAGGTTTAAAGAAAACACATTGCACTTGTGTGTCAGCATTTTCCAACTTTCTCAGCCCGCTTTCAAGAAATCAGTACAGGTCTGTTGGTTCTGCTTTGTACCTCTGGTCTGTTCCCGTATTTTTTTCACCGCACTTATAAAGAAAAGTGCCAATACAGACAAGATATTTATCCCACAGCTCTGATTGCCATCTCTGTGAAGGGTGCCAGAAAGCTGCTGATGCTACTTTGTGTGTTGGGCGCTGTCCCTGATGGTGTATAGCTTAATTCGAAAAAGCATGTAATTAAAGTGTGTGTTAATTTTTCATTTCCATAATAAGCTTTTATAATTCTGTGCAGAGCATGAAAAAAAACATTTCCAAAATAGAAGTGATTTACATCACAGGCCTTCCCGTGGATTGATTGCCGCTCTCACCGAGCTGCTGGCAGATGAGCAGCGTCCCTTCACCGCAGAATTACTTAGTGCCACTATCACAGACCTCAGTCCTACTCCATTACATGAGCTCTGTCAGAGGGGCCCCCTTATCTACCGCTGCTAGGTGATGGGCATGGCTAAGAAATGAAATCTCTAACGATAGAAGAAATGGAATAACTGAGTTGTAAATAAATCCATTTTGGACACTTAAGAAAGGCTAAACTCTCGGATTAGTTCTCCAGAAAAAAAATCAGTAACTGGAGCCTGTGAAGTAGGTAATAAAGTGAACCCGAGTCCTAGGTGAGACGACAACTGGCATATAGTCAGAGTTACAGACTATAATGATTAGCACGTAATTACTATTACTCTTCCTATTATTTTGGGGTTTCACAATCAAATATCCCTCCTGCCCGCACAAAGCCCTATTGAAATCAGTGAATATGTTGCCAATAAAAAATGAATGTACTCCAGAGTCAGTACTGGGAATCTTAATGTTGTTATAGTATCTCAAGTACTTGTTTTGATACGGGGAATATTTTCAAAGGAAGTTATAGAAATAGAATATGCTTATATAGAAAGATGGGTTATGTATTACCATAGCTACTTCAAAAAATCATTTTCTGAGGAAGTACATTATGCTTAAAGAAATTGATACAAGATCAGATAGAGATATATGCATGCTTTTCTCTTTTTGGTACGTTACTCTTCATTTGTTCATCTCCAGCAGATCCATAGGTAAGCTTAGTCCTCTGTCTTTTTACTGCTTCAGTTACTATTATCCTCTGATTCAGGTCTTAAATATTGATCAAGTTTCAAAGTGATAGAGATGTGTGTGGAAGTCCTTTAAGTTAGTTATGGGGGTTCTTAACTGGAAAATAAGGAAGTTTTGCGTGATTTACTGAATAATAGGTTGCACCTATTAAATGGCCTTGGAGTGAGCGAGAGTCAGATCTGCTGCTCCGCCAGTTTAAACCAACTCAGCCGCATCAGGCAAAGCTGAGTCCATACATGAAAAATCTGTAGGCAGCAGCTCAGTAAGGACACGAAGTGCTTCTGAACACCCAGACATGAATGTGTAGGAAATAGGCTTGGCCATATCGGGGCTGCATGACTGTTCCTGTTGCAGTATCTCACCTGTTGCTTACTGGATGATAATAAGCACATATTTAATTGCTGTAAGCCTGACCTCTTGGCCCTGTACTATGTTGGCTGTAATATGCTTTGAAAGCAATGTAGAAGTTCTCCTTTTGGACAATATTCTAGAATAAACCCAGTAATCTGTTACGGGTGAAAAAGAACTTCTAGTTTTTGATCCTATAGTTTACCGGTCCAAATAAGTGATTTTATATTCATGCTTCCAGGTATCCTCATTCTCTTCAAGCAAATGTTGAAGCTGTAGTTATAATAGGAACAAAGCTCCACCAGTTTTCCGAGCCTTTATCTGCCTTTTTCCCTGCCATTGCTAATACAATACAGACATTTTAATGCTCTTTAAACACTGATCTTCCTTTTGATTGCCCACTGATCCTTATGTCAAAATCCATACCTGCTTCAGTGAGGTATAACTTACTGGATATTGATAAATCTATATTTTTATGATCCGTTATCCAAGAGAAAACTAAGTTTAATGTGATGCATAGGTTTATGTTACCGTTTTATTTCTGTATAAATAACAGTGGAGGTCAGGACAATCTGCTTAACCTGCCTGTATGCTATCATTTCACAATTATGTTCACACATTATCCTTCTATTTTGCATGCTTCATGAATAATGGAAAAAAGTAAGCCAGGTATGGATCCTTTGTATATATTAAAATGTAGGATTTTCATTGCTTTATTTTCTGTTGCAGATTATGTTACATTTTCACCATGTAAATAATCTTCCCTGATTTTTTTCGTGCTTAAACATCTTCTGGCTTGAGATCGTAACATGTAGGGAGACAAGTCTCTTGTTCTTAATGGCACTGATGTCAACTGTAGTTTATTTTTCTTTAGAATGAGATTTTCTCAACCAAGACAAAGACCAAAGAGGTCCCATTTCAAGTGACACCGAGAATACATGACCGTGGCCGCGATGGGCCATGGCACCACTGGTGCTGCACATGATGGGAGTGAGAGCAGAGCAAGCATCTTTGGAGTGGCCCAAAGGACGCTGCCCATGGGTTTTCTTCCTAACACAGCTATTTTGACATAGGATAAAGTTCTGTTTAAGGATGTCTAATGTATTTCCAAATGTTCTTTCTGTCCCTAGAAGTGTCTTCGTTAAATCTTATTAAACTCAGCCTCAACAGTATCTTATGGCAAAGAGACATAAATGCCAGCTATACATGAGATGAAAAATTAATTCTATTTTATTCATAATTTCAATGAATTTTCATCAATTAGGACTTTAGGCAAGGCATAAAAGGCGATTGGAAAAACCAGAAGCACATATTAACATGCTGGGGCTGAAATTAACTCACAAACAATTATTTCTCTGAGTTACAAACATTGGTTTGAGTTTAGAGAACAGAAAAAGAAGCTTTTTCTGTTCTGAACTCCAGCAAATGGGCTAATCTCCCAAAACATGATGCACAACACGGTTCTAAGAAATAGCTGAAATCGGAGGAGAGCAAGAGATTGATCCAGAGCAGATTAAAGTCAAGAAACAGATCTGCCTGAAAGGTAGGGGTGGTTTCAAACCAACCGCCCTCTTCCCTCCAGGGCTCAGGGACCACAGGAGCTGTTACCTGGAGCACCACAAACTTCCCACCCTGCCCACGGAGCAGCCCCTCCGCTGATGCACAGCAGCTGCTGAACACATGAAATGCAGCGTGGCTGGCTTATAGGGAAAGGTGCTGCTCATGCAACGCTTGTTATACACGTGCACCTGCGCAGACGGAGTATGGTTGTAAAAACAGTTTTTAAAATATTTTTGCAACATGGATGATGTAGACAAGGAAGGGCTGCTGAAACAGCTCTGCCGTTGCCATTATGCAGATTAAAGTCATTGAGAGGAAGCTCCATGGCTTCATGCTCAGGGCAGCCAGCGTCCTGTGATGCTCCACAGCCTCTCTGCTCACAGCCCTTTAACCCCCAGATCCGGTCCACGTGCCCCGTTCAGGTATTGACCCTGAGTGTTAACAAGATGGGGGTGTTTTGGCCAAGTCTGGATTCTCTAATGGGGCAAAACTGTACACATAACAGCTCCGTCCTTTTTCCATCTCTCAGGAGGGGAAATTTGGCCAAGTAATGGAAAGAAGCTCCCAGGTAAGACGGTTCCAGTCCTGTGGCTTGCTATACAGCTGGACATACTGGCTTCAAAACGCAGTGTGATGTTCCACAGACATTTTAACCCTGAGAGATGCTATTTCAGAGTAAAACGTGGTAAAACAGCACAAGTTGAAGTCCTGAATCACATATTCTGAATGGGGAAAATGTTATTTACCCTAAGGGCCAGCACTTTCCCTAACTGCAGAAGGTATGTACCAGTCAAGTCCCTAGCACTGCTATTACAAGAGCCTTATATGATTAGCATCGATCTGCTGCTGTATGTTCTTCAATAATTCAGTCTTCAGTAACTGCCCATTAGTATTGTCCAATTTCCTGCTAGGATGACCAACTATAGTTGCATTTTATATCTTATTCTTTCAGTCTATGAATCTGTGCTGCTTTTCATGTTGTTTTTTAATCTGATTAATAGGTTTAAGCTCTACATTTATATTATCTTGTCTAATGGTTGCTTTTGTCGTATCAATCAAATCACTTAAGGTAGTCTAGCACAGAGGAGCTTATTCTTCTCAGCATCATTTACTTCTAGCATTTTTCATCCTTGCTGCTCTTTGCAACTTATTTTGCTTTAAAGGTTATGTGGATAGCCTGTTTTAAGAACTAGTGGTTTAAGAACTACTTAAACACGATGCCAGCTGTACAATATTTTATCTAGACTTTAATAATAACAGCAGAGAGCCGGTTCTCCCGTCCCTGATGTCAGGAGCACCCACGTGTCACTTCAGCTCTGCCGTAACGCCTGTACGGGACCATTGCATATGTAAACTTGGAGGTAAGGCAGGCAATTTATTTATTATCAATGAAAAGCAGAAAGGGTTTTTTGGAAGTACTGGTGTCATCCTTCCCTCTAAATTGGACATAGAAAGGCATGATATACCCTAAACAAGGCCTTGTGATGGATAGAATACACTGAAAATGGCAAAGAAATGACAAGACACTTTTCCTAATGGCCATATATATTAGGAATCCTTCCCTTCTTACCCAAATGTGTGACATACAATGTTACAACGTAGTATAACATCCAACACCATAAATAAAAACAATTCTGAATGTTGGTGCTTCGTTTCATTTTTAAAGTGCAGTGAAATGAAAGTGAATTTAATCACCCTTTCCTGTTTTATAACAAATAAAGTCAGTGATTAATGCTACTGCACACAATACCAAAATTAATTTTAAATTAAATCACTCTTGCAGTAAGTTAAGTGTCTACAACTAAAGACATGCCAACTAAAAGGTCACTGAAATTACTGATACTGGACAAGGTGCAATACAAGGGGAGGAGGCAGAGCCTGGACAGAAAGCTTGAGCAAGCTCAGGAGCGATTTATGGACAATGGAAATTTTCAAATGGATGTATATGTATATTTTTTAATGACATGAGATGGATTCAGAGTGCATGCATTTCTAATTCAATTAGTAGATCACAGCTGTAATTCTTACTTTACCTCTTTGGCCTGATTCCGCTTGTGGTTGCTGCACTGTCAGGTCCATCAGTCTTCTACATTTAATTGTAGGATTGCAGTTCGAACAACTAATCCTTCCTTTTGAGGTGGAATATGTGGAGTGGTGGGATTCTGTCTTCTGCCTTTACTTGCTGTAACTTAACGTCTCACCTGCTGCAGTGCAGCTCACTCTGTCAAGTCTTATCCTTAGCAAGAAAAAAGTTTGTAAACCGGAGGCTGCCCAACATTCTTGGTATGTGTGTGCATGTTGTAAATACTCAGACCAGCAGTGGTTAGAACAGTTTACAAAATTAAACCCATGAGCAGTAATAAAGAGTTCCTCCTCCTTTTTGAACCAAAAGTTTGATTAAAAGCATAGAAAATATAATGGGTTTGTAGAGTATTTTTGATTCACTAACAGCAACTAAATAATTTTGAGGCGAAATTTCGAACCGATTTTGGTTTGAAACCAACTTCATTGCTTTCACCACGCAAAGGGCCGTGGCCAGTTCTGGGACTTAATGAGGCACTTTGATGGGACAACTCAGATTGTTAAACAAGGTTTTTTGGCGAACGGGCAGCTTGAACGCCTAACTTTGCTCCTCCCGCTTCTTTAGTCCCCAAATCCAAATCTAAAACCACTATGACATAATATTAGTTCAGAGCAAACAAAAGCAAATGAGAGCAGCTGTATCTGAATTTCTGCAGTCATTGTTTTCCCAGGGACCAGAGGCAGAACAACATGAACTATGATACCAACCCCACTTTCTGTGAAGGAACAGTAGTCCTCTGCCACCCCATCCGCACAAGTCGCCCTCTCGCCTCCAACAGAGCCGCCTTTGTTCGCCGAGGGAAAACACAGAGTCATTTTTTCATACTGGGATTTGTAATATGCTGTAAATTGTTTGAGAAAGAGTAAACTTTTTTAGAGATTCTAAATGGGAGGGGTTTTTTTTCAGAGATTCTAAGCAATTTGCAGTCTTTCAAGGAAAATCCTTGTCAAAGGTACAAAAGGGAAGTATTTTTCAGGCAAGAAGCTTGGACAGAACACTCGTAAAGGTGATAACGACTGTTGCTGAATTGACTTGAAGCTTAATGTGAGATCAGCAAGAGCAAAGCTTTTCTAATCTCTTTGTTTTAGAGTGCTCGGTAGTTTTAGTGTTTACGGCTGATCCTCTCCAGAGGATAAAATCTCAACATTTTCTATTAAAAATAACGCTAAAAGTGTTAGAAGTTTTAAAAGATTTCTGTTCTTTAAAAGGCAAACACGGAAGTGATTCTCATTTTATGATAGTCATATACTCTGAAAATGTTCACAATTTATTTATCTGCCAAGAAGCCATTACTTTTCCTTAGCTGATGCATCACGATTTCAATCATGAGCAGAATTCAACAAGCCAAGGAGGAGTTAGTTCATGGCCTCTCATGGAAATTATTATCTACCTTTTCTGTCTCTGTCTCTCTCTGGTTTCGGTAACAATACCCACTTTGAGCACCACGGTGTCGGGAGGTGCCGACTCACCTTTCAAAAAACAAGAAACCATTGTTTCCTGCTGGGTTTGGGGAGGCTTGAAGAGGCTTTTGGCTGACGCAGCAATTAAATTACTACAGTTGAAGGAGACCTTGGCATCATAAGAAGCACTCACTACTGGTTGCACTTTCTGCCTCAGGGACTCCGTTTCCAAGAAGGTGCGGACTATATGAAGCCACATAGCTGACTATGCCCATGAAGTACCTAAAAGTAAAAAACTGCATGTCATCAGCATTTCAAAAGAAACGAAGTTATCACTTCATGAATTCAGAGTAATCTTTTTTCCTGCCGCTTAATGCTTTATTGGATCCACATGGGCCCCTGCAGATAAGCACAGAAATGCTGCATAACCTGCAGTGGAAGATCTTTCATAGCAATGAATGTTAATCTCATTATAAAATAGATTAAGAATTCAGAGGCATAAATATCTGGCATAGAGCACCTATAATTATTTTGCTTTTTTAAAAATAATTCATTATTTAAATGCTTAAATGCATATTAAATATTGCAAGTTCTATTGCATTGCAAGAGAACAAGAATAGATTAATTCCCAGTCACTGGAGCTTATATACATTGATCATACACCGAAAGACAAATCTGTGAAAACATTCTTCTTTCACAGGGAGAACTAGGGAATGGTTTAGAAGACCACACATTTTTTTTTTTGTCCAGTGCAGGTGTAGGAGGACTAGGAAATAAAGCACTGCCCCTCGGCCATCCACACCATGGACACACTGGAGGTGACTGAGCGGCACCAGGCTGCGGATGCAGTCAGATCCTTGGTGTCCTCAGGGAGAAAAGCAGAGGAAAAAGTGATCCTGTCCTGCTCTGTACCCTACCCACGGCTTATTTAACTTGGTGAGAGATACATGATGATTGCTACCAACAAAACTTCTCTTTCCCCTGAAGCTGCTGTTGCAATGTCATTGCCACCTCACACATGGCTGTGCTTTAACAAAGCAATATGTCTCTTCATTTAAGCAGCAAAACAAATCATAGATTTGATGTCTTTTCCCTGCTCTTTGTCCAGCGTTAGCACTTGGCTGGTTTCCTGAGACAGTAGGAACATAAGGACATAGGCCAGCAACACCGCCCAAGATCCAGGACTTAATTAGAGCAGAACAAAATGCTGCATTTCACAGCTTGCAGGGAAAGCCTTTCCGTCAGCATGGAGGGAGGGAGGGGACGTTTCACACGTAGTAGCCAGTCTTGGTAATTTAGTGTGTAAAAAGCAGTGGGGGGCGGGGGTGGTAAGAGTATGGTCATCTCTCAAGGGGCAGGAAAGCCCCTTCCTTTCCCTGGACAGCCTTTCGAAATAAATCAGTACACCAACTCCAGTGCAAGGGCAGCTCAGGAACAGGCTGTGTAAGTCCTAACGGACACAAGTACAATGCCTTTACAGAAATCACATTTGTAAATGAAAATTTTTTGACAGAAAGAGCAGTTTTCCTCAGGTGTACAAAAACTACAATCCCAAAAACTGATTGCACACCAGATGACCCTCTCTCCTCCACTGTGCCCCAGGCAGCTCTCTCTGCCCCTGTGAGTGGTTCCAGCGCAGAAATCCTGGGGTTTTGACAGCATCGACTTAATAATTTTATGGAACAGTATTAGTGTATCTCTCCAGTCATATGACTTGTTGCTGTCAAGTTGCATTTTTCAGCTGTTTGTTTGGTTTTCCTAGGCCATTTTCAATTTTAGCATGGAAAATAATCTGGAATAGCCCAACATCTCTCTCAAAGCAAGACACGCACCTGCATCGAAACTTGGAGCATACTGTGAATATAGCCACAGTGTACTGTGTGCAAGTATACAGGCCTTTTTTGAATACAGTCATTGTGGAAAAACTTGTTCTGCTGCTTCATTGTATTATCACAAATGTTTTCGCTGACTTCAACTCCTCTGATGACTCACACAGAGGCAATTGGTCTCCCAGAATAAAACACTGTTGTAGCAGGGTTTTTTTTCACATAAAAAGCAAGGGTTTCAGGGATCCTGCTTCAACAGGATTTTCTTTTTTAATGTATATAATACATGTTCAGTGTAATCTCAAATGCATTATCCGGCAGCTCTGAGTTTATATATAAACTGGCAAGGATGGTCTCCCACTGAAGCAGTCTGGAGGAAGAAGCCACAAACCTTAATAGGCCATCTAAATTTGGATGAGAAATAAATGTGTCTCCTGAGACAGCATTATCTCTATACGGTTTCTATGGTTGCTAGTTAGGGTCATTCTGCTCCTCCTCATAAAGTCTCCCTCTCTGAAAAAAAAAAAACAAAACACTTTTTTTTTAAATTAAGTATTACTGACATTCATATTGTAGCATAAAAGTGTTTGACATGAGTGACTGACAGTTTTCAAGCCATGTGACTGTATTAACTGGACACATTTGAATGGTGAGTGTTTGTGAACTGATAAAGAAATCCTACTTGTACCCTAATGCCTGCGTCTCCTGAAAAAAACTGCTGTAAGACTTGCAACAGGACAATGGGATGAGCCACGCAGAAGAGGTGCTGGCTGCCTTCGAAGACAGCCACTTCCACCTAATGAAGGCAGCAATAGGCAAACCCTGGCTTTCACTAGAGTCCCTGCAATGAATGGACTGGCTTTTTTTTAATTTATTTATTTTTGCTTTAAATGAAGTCCATTTATTTTCATTTCACCTGTTTAAGTGAATCTGCCTGGATTTGGCACTGTCTTCTCCCCTGTAGACCCAGCGGCTGCAAGCCTTGGACCATCCTCCCTGGAGTTCAGCCGCAGCAGCACTTCTGCATCTTGGGAGAGAGTTTATGTCCTACAGCCGGCAGCGAAATCCCCATTCCTGTAGCTGAATGAGTTTCACTAATCAACTTCATCAGCACACAGTATTCACCAAGGTTTCATTTGTCTTTTCTTGCCGTGACCCTTCCCTGCCTATACAATCCATTTGGGCTGGGTGCTCTAGACCTGTTGAAACTGTGGCCGCTTCTTTGCTGTGCTTTGGTACAGTGCTAGCATAAAGACAGGGCCCCCTGAAGATGATGAAGTGTCAGTGATAATGTAAATTAAGAAAAGAGGTTTTGTTATTGTAAATCAAAATACTTCATGAGAAATATCTACTAATAGAGTTCTGTGAGTTTGTAAGAATTCAGCTGTCCTAAAAGCATACAAGAATATAGAAAATTCATTACTGCAGCTTTGTTACACGAGGCTCTTTGATTAAAGAAAATAATTTGACAAAATGCACTCTGCGTAGGAAGTTATTTCTTACCCAAGTGTATATATTACCTTTTCTAACTGTAAGGACACCGCATCTATTATATGCACGCTCACTTATCAGTCATGTTAAGGAAAAAAGCTTTTACAGAGTTCTGCAAAAGTCCAGAGCTCTGGAGACTAAAGACAATTTAGCATTATTTAAAACCAGAGTTTGGAGGCTGAAAAATACAATTACTTGCTTTGCAATTAGGTACTTCATTTCAGAGTATCTTACTCCGTGTGAAATAAGGTCGTGCCTTTGAAACCGGAGCAGTGGATGATACCCGATAACCATGGGATGACGGAGCAGCACCACAAACAAGGGGTGAAACGTGGCCCAGCTGATGCTCTCAAGGACTTGGTAGGGCGGTGTAGTGCCAGGGATGAGGCTTCTGCATGCCAAAATATCTCTCCGGAGCTTTATATCCAGCAAGCTTGAAAACTTTATCTCACGGTTGGAAAGCAATTGGGCGGGGAGGTTAAATGAGCGAGTTTAACAGCAGCTCCAAAAAGCTTTCAACACCTGAACCGAAAACAAAGAGGGGTCTGTTCCTCTGCCAGGCTTCCCAACGGCAACAGTATTCCCTCCAGCATGAAGGATTTGGGAAACTCTGCTGCATCTGTTGCAGGGAAAAGTCATCAGGCAATGCTGAATGTGTGCTCAAGAAACACGGGGTACGATCTGCTCGTACAGAATCTGAAGATGTCCATGTTGTGAGAACCAATTTTGTGAAAAGTAACTGAAAGAGAGAGAAAAAAAGTTTCATCTGCACCTGCCAGACACTGGAGAACAGAGACATAACAGCTAGCAAGTAGAAAGTAAAGGTAAGGGTAAATTTGTAATTGTGGGGGAAAACGTCCATCTGTTGAAATCAGAAAAGTTTAGGAAGTAGTAGAAGCTTCAGACACTCTAACTGATGTCATGGCAATGTGAAACCTTGAATTATAAAAAACCTAAATTGCATTTTTCTTTTAGATAATACTTAGACTAAGCCGATGAATGTGAGATAATTTGCATTAGTAGCTATTTACCACCATGGAGAACAAAATGGATGTAGAAGGGCCCAACTCTACAGCCTATTACTTGTCAAGGACCTTGCTCCAAGAGCAAGGGATTGCAGCATGAGGCTCTGCACATTGTCACTTATTTATGAAACAAGGATTTTTCTATTTCTAAAACTTCAATGTGTCACTTCAGATTTAATTAATTTTCCTATCCTTTAAAGTTCTAGAAAGAAAATGAACAATATCACAAATATAGATGCTTTTACTATGGGTCTTTTGTTTCGCTTCTGCATATCTAATAAACTTTCAGATATATTGTATGTCTCAAACAAAGCAAGTCCTCTCATGTTTGGGAGAGATTATTCTCACAAAAGAAAATCGCTTTGTCGAGACAATGAGAATAAGAAAGTTTTCAAGATTAAAATGTCAGGGAGATAAACACATTACTTTGAACCGTATTTGTATTCCATAGCTAGTTCAAACACTCAAGCAGTTATCTTTCAAAAAGTAAACATGCATGAAATCTGATCAGCTTTTTATTGTACATGGAATAAATTATGCAAGGCATTGTAGTAGGCTGCTATATGGCTCATTTACACATCTTTTGATAAATGTAATATGCAGATTCCTAGTCCTTTGTGAGACATTAACCTTCGTGCATATTGATGCTGTTATTCTGAAAGATGACAGCATTCGGAGACCTTTCTCTGTCTCTTTGAAAGCAAGCAAGCCCCCTTACTGGGGAGGGACTTGCTCAGTAATGTACAAATGAACTTTCTTTAGACTTCAGTCTTGTCATAAATTTTCTTCTCAATGTCAAAGTAGCAAAGGTTTCAAGTCATTTTAATAGCAGTATAAAGTGGTCAGGATCGAAGACCTGCGGTTAGTGCGCAATCCAAACATTCTTCGGAAGGAAGTCAATCCTAATTCGCCAGCCACAGGAATCACTGGAAAGTCATTTTACTTGTGCTGGGTGATAGAAATTCATGTTGAATGCCAAATTCTTTGAAGATAAATGATTTGGGATACTTATCTCAGTTTCAGACACCCAGCAAGGCTATTTTTCGGAAAGGGAAGGACTCTGTAAGTATCTCAATTTGGCACTCCGTACGTGAACTGACAATCCCTACTCGTGAAATTCTGGCAAAGAGGGCTGCTGGGAGCGTTTCACAAGTACCCGTGTAGCAGTAGGTTTTGCTAATACCTTGCCTGATAGGGCTACAAAGCAATATAGGCATGTCTTGCTACAGAACATTTGCTGATAAAAAGGATTGAAATTATGGCTATGCTCTTTTTGTGCAAAAATGATCCTTTTCCTCATTTGGCAGCAAAAAAGAACCTACAGGTGAGAAACTAAATCTCTAAAGGTGAGGATTTTTAGAATTTTATTTTGAAAGAAGCAAATCCTAAGGAAATCTGAAGGAATACATTTCTATTCTTATTTAAAGTCAAAGCTAGAAGATCCTTTGGCAAAGGGGAAAAAAAAAAAGCAGCATTTTGTGACATGTACTGTTCCTTGCTTGGGTTAATTATTGGGTCAGAGCACTTTTCAATCATCAGCCCACCTGCTGTCCTGAAGGGCAGTGCAGCACACTGCAGTCAATACCGTGCTCGCGTTGAAAGGTCCATTTGTCTGCGCCTCCGACTGCAGGTTTTAATAACCTTGGCTGGATGAGCTGCCCAGAGGGGTGCTGCTGGAGGAGCGCTGGCACAGCCTGCTATCGGGCTCCTTGGCCTGGGGGTGCAAGACTGGGTGGTGGGTGTGTGTCCTCACCTGCGGCCGGGATCAGTGCTTTGCTTAACTGACCGGTTCCATTTGAGTAGCAGAAGAATTGCTGATGTGATAATATCAGCAGCAAAATAGAACAACATTGGTAAACTGACCTCTCTCAGAAATTTCCTCTTGCTTTAGCCTGCCCTATGGGATGAGCCCAGCGTGTGTGGGCTGGTGGGTGCAAGGAGAGTGAATTACACAAGTCTCCTGCTAAATAAAACAGCTGGAGGACTGAAACAAAGACGTAATTTGCTTGACAATGCAATGATTATTTCACTTGACAAGGTAGGGAAGGACTTTGCTACAAAACATCCCCAAGCCTAGACGTCTTCTCTTGATTTCTGTTTTCATTTCTGGCCAGGAGGAACTGGAGAGGAATTGAGGAGCTGGGGAGGGAGCAAAAGAGTAAATGGCATTTTCCACAAGTCGAGTATTGAAAAGTCGAGCTATTGCTGATGACTTAACAGAAATGTTCAAAATAAGCTGGAACTTGGTGAAACCTCCAGCCAAGTCAGGTAACTCTGCCTCTTAAAAGCCACTGTACCATCAGGGTGTCATTGGCTTAGTCTCCATGCAGACATGATAAGAGCAACTCCACCAAAGAGCTTTTTAGACTAATTAAGTCTCACAGACTTCCAGGATCTTGAAGTCCTTTGCATTGCTCTAACACTAAAAAACTTGTAATGCACATCCCAAAAAAGCTCTATAAATTGTTAGCCACACAAAATTCTCATTTTAAGTTTGAAGAAATATATGTAGAGATTATAGCTGATATCCTTGGCTCTGCAGTGCTGCTCTACAGATGAAAGTTCCTCATCTTTCCTCTGTTTGCAGTAAAGCTGTGGCCAATATGCAGGGTGAAAGCAGTAATTCCATTAAAATTGTGATCAGGTCAATAAAAAAAATTATCGGCTCAAAAATAACTGGATTAAGATAACTGTATGCATACAGATATATCTAATAAATGAAAGTATATTAATTTTATGGGTTTGACCGTGTAGGATGCAATAACTTGAAAAACCTGGAAGCGTGCGTACGACTGTCGGGGCTTGGAACAGACTTTCATCATAAAACAAAAAAGGAAAAAACAAGAACAGGAAAGCAAAGGACAGAGCGCAGTCACTCGCCTTTGGGAGCGCAGCGTTAGGAACACATCTGCAACGGTGAGACTTGGCAACGCCGTGGCAGTGTCAGAAAACTGCGTTATCAGGATTAATTCCCGGTGTCTGCCTGGCTAGAAATGCTTTAAAGACTGTTGTTAACGGTCAAGGACGGACTTGAAGGAAACCCAAGTGAAAAAAAAACCGACCACAATTAAACAAACATGCCATTTTCTGATCCCTTTCATGCCAAATTCTGGATTAATGAGCAAGATTAGCCTGCGGGCCCCTTGACTTGGTAGAACATTTGATAACTACACATTTTCAGTTAAATCTACAGCTCAGTGGATGTGTTTGGTGCTTGTCTCTGAAGGGAAGAATTACTCACTCTAAAAATTACTTGCTGGCTGCTAGCATGGAAAAAAATGTTCTTTGTATTTCTCTGCCCTGGACAGGAAGGCTTTCAGATGTTTATTTTAGGTACCAATATTTCCCTGTTAAATGATATATGAACATCTGACAATCTTTTTATGTATGCATTTTCACAATGCTCCTGCGAGATGAGTAAATGCGATTAATCTATTTTACAGGCAGGGAACTGAAGCAGAGAGAAACCAAGGCTCAGATCTGTGGAGATCTTAAAACGCCTGATGACACTCCAAAGTTTAAAAGAAAAAAATACCAACCCCCAAAACCCCAACCTCATTCAATATCTCATTGAAATCTTCCAGCACCCCCCTTGGTAGCTTCATCAACAGACTGTCCTGGACAAGGAAGAAGATGAATCTCCCCTAAAAGTCAAAGTTTGCACATCTGCTAGAGGATCTAAACAGATAAACCAAAACAGCTCCAAAAGAGGCAAATCAGCAACAGAGAACAACAGAGTCTAAACTTTTACCACCTTTCCCATCACGACTGCTGCTACACCACTGCCCATCTGTCAGGGCCCTGCTGGCAGCAGGACCCACAGCTCCAGCGCAGGCAGCTGAACCACATAATTAGTTTTACCCTCCTAATTAAGATTCCTCTAAATGCAGTGGTATAGCCAATGAGGTCTTCAGAAAGCCAGAGCCTCCCTCAAATCAGGGTATATCACTTATTTTTGGAAAGGCACTCACGGACTGCTTGCTTATATAGTTCTGTCCTGACCTACTTTGAAAGACATTTCTAAAATAGCTTATTTTGTATGGCAATAATTGAGTAAACAGACTAAAAAATAACGCTGCGGTGCCCGTTTTCCACAGTTGTGCAAGCACTGTAAAAATGTGCCTATTAACAGGAGAAAAGCAAATTAATCCTTTGTTCCAGAGGGATAAAATTGTCAAGAAAAGCTGAAGAACAGAGCAACGTTTTATAGTTTTCCATGCAAAAAGCACCCCAGAATACTTTGGATTATAAAATAAGAAGGAGGAAAGGGCAAGGATTGTCTCTCTGCTGATTCTTTTGGTATGACATGTCCTTTCATGCCAAACTTGCTCAAGAGAGAGTAGCTTGGGCTCTTTCCTTCTGCCCCGTGTTTTGGGAGTAGCTGAGGAGGAGCGGAGGGTGCATTGCGCCATCTCCCTCAGCACATCGTGCTTTTCACGGTGTGCTGAAATGCTTTCTTGCTTCAAAGAGGGTCCTCTGCCTTAGATATTATAGCCAGAGGAAGCTAGAGTGAAATTTTTGCTTTTAGCTGTCTTATTCCTGGTTTTAAAACTGCATACTAAAAACCCCATCAAATATAGAAATGGGAATCCGTACTATCGCTATGGCTAAGCTAATTTAGGGAAAAAATATCTAACCCAAATTCCAGATAGGATATAAAAATTGCAGCTTGACTCATGAAGATTAAACCAAGTGCTGTATAACGTACCTATTTTCTCGCCCACTCCACAAGTTGAATGCAAAAAAAAAGAAGGACTCACTAATTATGGTTCTTTGCAGGCAGTAGTACATTCTTGAATTAAGGCTTCCTGTTGATAATTGATCTGCGTAGATAAGCAGACGGTAGAATTGAAGAGGCACACTTAAGATGTGCTCCTGACATCCAGATGAAAATTATCACAGGGAGCAGGAAAAAAAATAATCGATGACCAAAACATGAATTTGCTGGTCTTGCCTGTCTCTCTTTAGAACTGCGAAGCTGTTTGAACAGTAGCTCATGGTGTATATAACAATCTGAAGATTATTCTCCAGTTCCTGAGAACCAATCATTTGGAGGGTGGGGTATAGCATTTTCCTCTGACCTTCATGAACCAAGGGAAGCTGTAAAAAGCTAAGAGGAGTAGAGTTTTATTCTATTTCTTCAGTCAGTGTTTTCTACAATGAACAAAATCAATACAGCGCAGAATCTACATGAGGTTTTGGATGAGGAGGCTGTAAAAAAATCCCCACAGATATATTCAGAAAACGTCAAGTAAAAAATAAAAGTAAAATATAAAAGGTGAGACTCTCATGGCAAAACCCCACCATTTTCTTCAGAAAGCATCCTTTAACTCTTCGCACTGCTTTGGTGACTGCAGTACTGGCTACAGTTTCACAGAAAGAGCTTGGCAGAGACATATCACATTATGCAAACCCCAGAACCTAATGCTTTGGGAAAATTTTTACAGCCATTTGCTCTGCTCCCGATAAAGGTGGACCTACTGGCTTGTATATCATCTGGTTAATTGGTAGCATCCTGCCCCATTAACTAGGTGACAAATCGCACCCCATTGGCATAACACAAATGTACATAAAATTCTCTAATGAAAAATAAAGAGAGCTCATGTTTTTACAAACTACGTGTCAAATTATATCAGATACAGGTTGAGGAAAAGCTAAATTGCTTACAGCAAAAATTTTGAGACAGGCAAATATTTTCTTCCCCATACTGCGGATCTGTCATTATAGAAATTTTGCAAAGTATTTAAATGAGTACTTGTAAAATGTGCAACATTAGGTAAAAAAGGGGGGCTGCAGAGAAAAGAACTGATTCTGAGTTTCTGCATGCTGTGCTGAAAGGTCATCGTGACCAGCTTAGATTTAGATACCTTTAAAACAGCTCTGAAGCAAAACTGAGAAAGCAGCAATCCTGCGAAGGAGGTTGCGGGAAATGTTTCGTAGTTGTGACTCTTTAGCACCATAAAATACTTTGCGGGGAAAGAACTGCCACATTATGTGCCAGGAGATGGCAATGCGTGCCACAAGCACACCCCACGCGTGCATGCATGCAAAGCCACCGTGGTGCTCTTTGCAAAACACAGCTGGAACTGGAGCTGGTGGGGCTTATCTCCAGACCTGGCCATCGCTTAAAGTGAATAGCAGCTATCTTTAAACTCAAAAATGTAACAGAAGCCCTCTGTAAGGCAGGGATCCACGCGCAGGATCTACATCCACCTGAAAACAGCTGTCTTTCACATTTTGGGAAGAGATTATAAACCTGATGCTGCTGTAATCGTTGCGATTTGACCCAAACTGTTATTTTCTTCATCCACACCTGAAGGGCTGCGCGAGAGCAAAGTGAAGTCAGGTTCTGATGGTGAAGAGCTTTTCACATCAACTTTTAAACGCCTTTGAAGTCAATACTGTTAGAGCAAAGAAAGTAATCATGGCTGTAGCCGGGCTGGCTAAAGCACAATCCAGGACAGAGATTTTGCACAAAACTCTGTGCTGTTCAAACCCACACGTGTAGCTCAGGCACACAGTGTTTACAGGAGAGGGAGTTTTGCCCGTAAGAGATGTCAGGCAGCTGTCAGTTTATTGCTGTAAAGGCTCTTCCCCAAGTGAAATGAGTATGCTGCATCAATTTGAGGTGAATAACTAGCACGGTCTGGAGACAGCCATTGGAAAAACCAGCACGTGTAAAGCAATTCATCTCAGTGCAGCAGCAGCATCTTTCTAAATCCTGATTTTTCAGTCTGGCCCCATAGGTTAAAATAAAATACAGGCCATCTAAATGTTGCAGTTGCAATGCAATGCATAAAGGTGAAATTACATGCGTTGTGATTCATTTAAATAATGTTATATTATCTTGTCGGTAGAAAAGAACCCCAATTTGTTTTTATTTTTTTAAAGGCAAATACAATTTAGGTTAGTTGGAAAAACTATGGAGTGACAACATTTTTATTCATTATTTTTAACCTAACAATTCTACCATTTAAAATCAAACAAGGGATATTATCTTTGTAATAAAAGGCAATCGAGAATCTAAATGAGAAATCAAATGCTTTTTCATGCTGATTTATTTTAGATTAGAAAAACTTAAACCAGATGTAAACATGAATTGCTGAAGCATGAAAAGGGAATCACAGTAGAATGATAAATATCTGAGTCGTGTTGTTGTAGGTGCAGATTTGCATTAACTACAATAAATTGATCTGTAAGCTTTTCTAAAACTTAATTAATGCTGCAGAACAAAGCTGGAGATCAATTATCAGCTTGATATCTTGGCACAGATTAATTTGAACCAAATTAACCATCCAAAAATGTATGTTATCAATATCGTATTGAAATGATTACTGGCATAGGATAGAAATGGATCCCAGTGCAGACTGAACACAGAGTCCTCCGTCATACCCAGATGTTGGAAATGCAGGACGTATATCCATAAACTTTAATTTTGCCTTTGCAAATGTGCATCTTCTACTGAAATAAATGAGAAGCAAGAGACTAGTGATGTACAGACATGATAAGTATTTTTCTAAGCCTACTCACGAGCAGGCATGACTATGTTTTTCCAGAATAAGAGAATTTACTGTTGAGCTGGTGGACAACTATAATGAAATTGTCAGTTACTGTCATGAATTTTGTGGAAGTATTGAATTACTGAAACAAAGATGTAATTTCCTTGCGTTCCTTCCCGATAACTCTTCAGGTACTTTCTTTTTGCTACCTTTTTCTGCTCCATCTTTAGGCTTGTAGATCTGCAGTGTAATTAGGCTTTTTTATTAGAAGTTTGTGCAGTGCAATCTTGTCTGCATCATGAAATGAACAAAAGAGACGTATGTAGAAATGCAGATTCCCTGGTTAGGAAGTTCACACATACAGATAAAATGTTCCGCATACAACAAGGTGAAAAGTTGTCCTGGAGAACCTATTTAAAATTTCTCTAAATTCATTCATTTACTGTAGTCTCAACATTATTTGTAATGAGGGCAAGCCTGAAAAGTCCTATATCAGAGCATCCCAGATGAGATTCATGACTCCAAGACTGCATTCTATCTAAGAAATATAAATGAATAGTGCTTCTAATCCATTGCATCTGAATCTGCATAGATCTTCACGTGTTAACATGCTTGATATGAATTTCCTGTTATCCTTACAAAAAAAGGCAGATTAAAGCTCTTTCCAGTCCAGCCAGTACACAACTTGGTATCCAGGTGGGGGGGTGGGTGGATGGATGGGTGCACAGGTGGGTGGATAGTTGAATGGGTGGATGGATGGGTGAATGGGTGGATGGATGAATGGGCGAATGGATGGATGGAAAGATGGGTGAATGGGTGGATGGATGGAAGGATGGGTGAATGGGGAGACGGATGAATGGGCGAATGGATGGATGGAAAATGAAACCAA
>VZTV01114575.1:0-20145 GCA_013400875.1 Anhinga rufa | reverse complement strand
AAGAATGGGTGAATGGTTGGATGGATCAGTGGATGGGTGGGTGGATGAAGGGTTCTCTGTTTTCCTTCTATTACCTGCTAAACAGCATCTTGTGGAAGCCAAAAATACATGAGCGGTGTCTTGTCATCGGCATCATCTTCTCCATGATCCCCAATCTTTCTAAAAGCATGACAGGTTCACCACCTCCCTTTCGCACAGTTTTATTTAAAGGCACTGGCTCCATTTGAAGGGGGTTTTAGTGCTATTTGCCCCCATTCTAAAAGTGCCCAGCTAATGGTGTGGGAGGCTGTGAGGCTGCTTAAGCACGGCGTTCAAAAGTTTCCAAGACAGAAATAAAGTATCCCAGAGGCGGGTTTAGATCTCTTCAATCAATTGTATTGATCAAACAGTGCTCCATTTTAAATTCTCAGCCAGATAACCCTAATTTGTTTATAAAAGGGTCTCCTTGAAGATAGTCTTAATTAAGTAGAAGGTAAAATAGCATGTCATTAATGTGAAGAGAGCAACATAGACGGCTAAATAAATATCCCATCAGCAAAGACACCTGCTGGTGTTAAACCTTTTCAAGAGAATGATTAGGGAGTCACTAAATATAAAGGTATTTGTCCTTTGATCAAGGACTTCTGCTTGAGTCCCAACCAGATAAGAGACAGCTTCCTCATTTGCTGTAGTCACTGAATAGCAATGAGTGCGTGCATGCAGCTCACTGGAACATTCAGCCTCAAAAATGTAATTTATACAAATGTTTGCATACTGCCCAGTACCAGGAGACCCGTTCCCAGCGGGGCCTCGAGGAGCTGCTGTAATTCAGGGAATCCACAGAAGTCCTGTGGCTCGTGAGGGCTGGTTGAGTCAAAAGTTCACTCTGATCATTTGCCTGTAGCCACCACCCACAGTGAACTAGATTATAAATTAAACACAGCATCTCCTGCTGAGCTAATAACTGTATTAACAAAAATGTGAATAAATAGTATTTCACCTCTCCCATGCTGCTGCATTGTGTGCTGTGGGTAGACAACCCTGCTAGCTTCATTATGCCTGGTAGAAAAATGCTATGGACTCAAAATCATTCTTTCCCCTCTAAGAGGTTTTCTCTGCCATGCAGTATTTAAGTATGTTGGTTGATCATGGCTTGTTATTTAGTTTTTACAGTTCCTTTGAAGTCATCAATATCCCAGCTTCATTTTGTGGCAGAGTTAGCTCAGGGGAGAGGAGAAGGAATGTATCATGCATTCAATTCCACAGCTAACTGCTTATTGGGAGGCTGATCCTGTAACCCTCAATCAAGCAAAACTGCTGTCCTTAGTGAGAGAGGGTGAAAATGCTCCAGGATACTTCTTCGACTTGTTTTCATCCTGATACTCATTGTTTGAAGATTACATATCCAGTAATTGCAAAAACAGGGGGTTGTTTTTATGTCCCTGCAAGAGAGTCATCTCATCTCGGAACGATAGCTACCAGAAACGAAAGCCTTTCCCATAAAGTGCACTGAATTGCTTCCTAGCTACAAGGCCAGCTTGTGGAGCTTTTATTTCCATTTCTCTTATTAACTATTAATAATGATATATGCTCTTTGAAGTACACTCTGTTTACACATAAGGAGCATAATGTAATGGCAATGACAAGGCATAAGGTAAATCTGGATTTATAAAGAAAACATTTTGAAATGATAAAGCAGTTACAAGCAAAGCAACACAGGAAGAATTTTGGTCACTTGGGGTACTGTTGCTGACTTTGGGGATTATTGACAGATTGCTGACTAGGCTAGATTAAAATCACCATAGCACACAATTAAATTTTCATGAAAAAATGTATGTTAAATATTGATGGCAGTCTTTCCTTACAAACCACTTTAAAAATAACTAGCAGCACACTCTAGCATCACTGAAATACAGTGAAACAAGTGAGAGTTATACGACTAGCAATATCCATTCAGTGTGTCAGCGTAAATCATTTGCAAATCCAGCCCCGTTCCTTTAACGAAAGCGGTGTCATCTGTGCGGGGCAAACTCTCCAGTGCGGGGTCACACTTTGCTGTTAAAGGAAAGTTTCGGTTCAGAGGCAGGTGGTGTATAATACAAAGATACGTAGCCTGGACTCGCATTCTTTTCACTGAGCTCGTCACCTCAAACTGATGAAGATTTGAGAGCGTTTCAAGAGCTCCAAATGGCAGACAGTGACCTCCCTGATGGGACGAAAAGGTTGTTGTTGCAGGCAAACCCTGTTACCCTCTGAAACTAATCTGTCCTGCTCTCTGCCTGACATCTCCCTTGCCATGCCCTAACTAAGCCTCCAAGGAACATGGAAAAATACACACAACAGATGAGAGTTTTGCAACTTCTTGTTACAACAAAAACACCCTGCTGCAGAGCTCGTGCTTTTGCAGGGTCTGTGCTCCCACACCTTCAGGTCTGCTCAGCCCGGTTTTGCCAAGTTCTGATTCAATAGGCACAAGAGTGAGCAGATTAGGGGCAGAGAGGTTACAGGCAGGGAAGGAACTGCAGGTAGCAATGGCTTTTCTGTGTATTTTTCCTTTTTAAAAGTCTTAGGAGTCATGAATGCATCAAACAGTGGAATTACTTAGGTCCTACCAAAAAGGCAAAAAAACTCAATGCTATGTTAGCTACAGGGTAAAATATGCGGAAAAAAAAGGCATTTATAGGGGTTTCATATACAATTATTTAACGTACAATTTAAAAAGTAAAGAAGAAACAAAGAAGGGGAATACTAAAGTGAAGGAAGGAGAAAAAGAGATGGAGAAAGTCCTCTTTACGTGGATGCAAAATGACTTCACTGAAGCGAATGCTATGCCACCTTCTTTATCTCGTATTTCTCAGAGAAATCCTCAGGAATGAGCTCCATGCAAGTCACTAGAACAGGTAAAACTAAATCCTGTGGGAGAACGCACAGGTGGCGGGGTTCTGCCAGTGCAACCCCTGTTGCAGCTCTCTCCCAGCAGCGTTCACACCGAGGGTCTTGTGAGCACCTAGCATCGGTGATGCTTGAGTGAGATTTCTAATGCTGAAACGTCTGGGCGTCATCCCTTTAATAAAACTCAAAGATGACTCCATGTCAATGCATTCAGGAAGGTACAAGCAAGAAAAAGACTCATACTTTCTTTACTGTTACCTTACTGTCTACAGTCATCCACAGTTCATGTGAATAAGAAGCCTGAAAACTCATCTGCGCAGTTAATCCAGCGGCTACTGCAACAGTGTTTTGTAACTCAAAAGGAAGCAAAGGGAAAAAAAACCAAAACACTCAAAACCTGAAATTAAAACAATACTCATGTTCTCAGGCAGAAAGTGTTGGCTTGTCTCTCAGCCTATCAGTTGAACATCAACCCAGGTATAGGGCCAAAGCGGTTCAGGCAGGCTTTTTCTCTCCCGTTCCTACACTTGCTTTAAGACTCCCAAAGACCTGCTAGTCATTTAATCTGAAACTATGCAAACTGAAATGATCAATGAGAAATGGGGGAATACCAAGAGAGAAAAAAGACCCCCCAAAATATTTATTAGAATGAAGGGTTTAATTCTTGGGACTGCTTTGCTCTTGTCCAAAACTCACTGTCAAAGGCAACCAGCATTGCCAGGCACACACACTGCCCTGCACAGGAGCCAAAGGAATCTCACCAGTGTGATAATAACTTACTGCCCGTGACTGGATCTGCTGCTGCACCTCCAGGAAAGTATTGCGATCAGAGAAAATCCTGTTGGGAAAACCAGCAGCAGCCTCGGGGGCCGTGGTGGCTCCGCTGGCTGCAGCAGCGCTGACTGACGCCGGGTCGGGACAGGCGCCTGGGATGTGAGTGAGGAGCTGAGCTGTCTGCAGCCGGGTGGGTAATAGGAAGCAATAAACTTGTCAGCCTTTCCAAGCTCCGCTTGTCTCTCAGAGCTCTCGCTCTGCCCACGCCAGCCGGGTTTAGCTGTTTGAAAATGGAATCACTGAACTGCAAAGGGCTCTGGGTTTGCCCATAAGTTTTCTTTGTGGGTCACTGCAGTCCTGTATGCTATCAGTGCCAAGTAAAGAATTTCCCTTAATA
Source organism: Anhinga rufa (assembly GCA_013400875.1). Lineage (NCBI taxonomy): Eukaryota > Metazoa > Chordata > Aves > Suliformes > Anhingidae > Anhinga > Anhinga rufa. Next base: position 16,103 of record VZTV01114575.1, on the reverse strand, counting down.
CATCAAGGATGAAATCTGGTGAAGTGATGCTGCTTTCTGGAGGTATTCCCAGGCACTCGCCTGGTTCTCTGGGTAACCAGAGCAGAGAAGAAAAGGTGATGAAACATATGCATCCCCTAGGACAAATCTTGGCCACTGAAGTTAATGGCAAAAAGTTCTTTGACTTCCCTTTTGCTGTTTCGGTGAGGTCAGGATTTCATCAGGAGGAAACTGAGCTTTGTTTCTCAGGTTTAAAAATAAAAAAAAAACCAAAACAACAAGAATTGTTCTCTACTGTTGTACTCCACTGAAAGCAGTGAGAATACTTTGAAGAGAGCAATTAGCGGAATATGCTATTTAGGTTTTGATTTATGGCCAGGCTGAAGAAAAACTCTGGATTCTTTTTCACTGAGGTTAACTGCGCCTCGTTCGAATAACTTACAAATCAATAATCTAACACTGCTATTCTTATTGCAACTTTGTTAGTGTTCATTGCAATGTAGAACTGCTTCTTGTTTCTGTTGCTATGGAAGTCTTGTCTTAAGGCTTACCAGAGAAAATAGTTTAAAAAATGTAAATGGGAGATTGACTCAAAGACATTGATTGTTTCGACAAAGTGCATTATAATTTAATTCTCTTCTTGCTATATATTTTTTTCATATCAGAATAAAAATTTAACTTAAGTTTCAAGGTTATAACAGAAATGTTACATCAGAAAAGAATTATCTCAGTAACTATAAGACATCTTTAAAAATTTTGGGCAATATAGACCTTGAAAATGGTAAGGAGAACTGTGAATGAGGAAAGAATGGTGCACAACTCACCGACTTTATCAATCCAGGGAGTAAAAATATCCACAGTTTTTTAAAGTCTTTTTTTATTTATGTCCTTTAAAGAGAAAAAAAAAAAAAGCTTATTTTAAATGATGCAAAGAGCTCAGAATTCCTCTGTTAGGAATGATACTCAGAAAAATTAGTTTTAAAGCTAGGAACATCTTGACTTACACTTTCTGTATTGTTGAGAAATGAGTGTTATTTCTATTTGTAGACTTAAATCTGAAGCTTTGGAGCAAGTACCCTAAAACCTGATTCTTTGCATACTGCATATATGGCTTGGTTTGTGTTGATTTTTTGGTTGGTTTATTTTCCAAGCAGTACATGTCTTAATTCCATGCAGAAAAACATACAGCACTGAAATGTGCTGTGAAATTGTATTATAAGAATCTCTAGGACAAATTAGCTATAAATCTTTTCATGCAGTATGATGGCCACTTGAAGCTAGGTGGGTAGGTAGGTATGTAGGCAGGTAGGTAGATGGATTGATAGCTAGATCTACAGATCGGTACGGGAATTGGAAACCCCTTTGGAATATCGTCCTGAACTGCCCCGTGGCAAAACTGTTCAGCCAGAAATGCACAACGAGACTACAACTACATTTTTTAATAATTGAGCAGGGAATGTAAAGAGTTTTAGCTCCTGCAATATAGAGACTATTTGTAGAAATTAAATTGCTGTGTTATTCTTGATTAGATCAGAAAGCTGGGGCAAACGTTTAGAAAAATGCAATACTGGAGTCCCTCTGATAATCAGATTTATGTCCTTAAGCTCCTCATCAACTTTTGAAAACAGATTATAAGTTCCTCGGTCACTTAGGTAACACAGTCATTTCTTAGGAAAATACCCTGAAACCCCCAGTAACCCAACAGTAACATTAGCCGTTACTGGAAAATGAGAGGAAGAAGAAAAACCCCATTGAGCAATGCATTCACAGCAACACCTTCACTGTATGCTATAGCAACGTGTCCCTGTTGTCCTGGATGCCTCGCAGCCAAGCAGAATGCAGTCGGTAATTCAGCATGGCTTTTTTGCACTTATTTTCCCTGATATAACTGTGATTCATGAGTTATTAGTACTTCCTTCACTTGCGCTGTTTAATGATCTCAACCCTCCCGCACTTTGCGGTGCGCAGGCGCCTTCTGGTACCTCCTGCTCTGCTCCTGTCCCCATCCTTCACCTCAATGTCAGGTTTACCTTTTTCCTTGCACATCTTTGCTTTAGCTCCCGGCCTGATGGGTGGAACTGGTGGTCACCCTGCTAGAGCCGTTCCAGCGAGGGAAATTTCTGTTAACATACTCTAAAACAATCTCTGGTTTTAGCATGGCTTTTGAAGCTACCTATAGCTTGCAAATTGGTGCTATTCTCAGAATCTCTTTGGTTTCTCTTGTTTATTTGGACACGGCATCATGCCTGCAACCTTATTTTGTTCAATCACGAACATAACAAACAAGTTTTTATGCATGATTTGCTCATTAGTGGCTGCTTCAAACATCCCATCTCCCGGTACATAATCCAATTTTAAAAATAATTGGGAAAATGATGTAGTGTAATTAGCATTCAGAAATCTGTTTTAATCCATATGGCTCTAGGTCAGTTGAGGAGAAGTAATTTCAATTAGTCATTAGTTGTTTGGGTTGGGGGAGCAGGGGGGGTTTGCATGTTACACAATCCTGCAGTATCACCTCCTGCTGTGGCCGACTTGGCCAAGCGGCTCCATGCGGCAGGGAATAAGATCTTCCAGAAAATACAAACTTGCCAACAATTCACTTGGCAGAGCTTTTCTCTTTGATTTATTTCAGATGTGAGGATCTGATCTTCCACCTTTTAAAGCTGGAGCAAGTTTAGCAATTTTCTTCAGCGGAGGCAAGCTTGGAGCTTAAATCCCAGGTTAATGCAGACTGACACAAGTCGTTGGAACTGGGCTCATTAGAGTTTCTGTGGTTCCTCCGTGTGTGTATGTGTGCATGCATGTGTGAAAGTGGAGTGCTAATGGTAATACCTTGGCCACATACCAATTTCAGTAATGCCACATAAGTAAAATTCACCCCAAAACCTCAGCTGGAAGAGCTCTTCACAGCTAGGCTTGTAATGCCGTTGATAAGCGACTCATTTGTGGCATTGCAGAAGTGGATGGATGCTTCTCTGTGAGATCTCCTATTTCATTTATCAGGATAAGCACCTGGCAAAAAGTAGTAGTCAAAAGGACTTTCCAAGCAAACAAATGAAAGCAGATATTATTAAGGTTGGGAATATCTTTGTAAAACCGTCCTGTGAGGATAAATGGAGATTTTTATTGCTATGCAAATGACTGTTATGTACAAGTCTAACAGGCTGCAGTGGAGATGAATCATTTAAATTAACTTAATCACTACATATTCTGTTAAGGGGTTATCTGCGAATCTCACTAAGTATCACTGTGAACGGTTGACATGTTTAGGACATTGTTTTGAAACTCAGAAGTCACAAAGTTTACATCTGACAGAGAAGTAAAATCCTAGAAGCACAACAGCCTGACTCTTTATTTTGGATGCTTCATTTAATAACTCCTTGGAGAAAAAGAATGACAGCATTGGGATTTATGTTCTCACTTCAAGGTATTCCACAATTCATCCTGAGAAACTCTGAGCATTTTCTTAAGCAATTCGAAATAGCATGATTTAGGGTTTGTAAATATATCCATTTCTAACTTGTTGTTTGTGCGCTGTTCAGTTAAGTACGCGGGGATGTTACAGTTATCACATTGCTGGGCTCACCGACGTTGTGACACATCCTTCTCATTCACCTCATTTAACAAAATTTAACAAAAACGTTACTGATACGGGATTGTGCTGTGTCGCTGTACTGCATGCATTTCTAAGATACCTCATCCATCAAATTTCACAGTTTATGACCCTGGGAAGGTGAGGTAATTGGCCATTTTACATTGCCTCGGTGCCGCTCAGCTCCTGAGCTGGAACTCACACCACTGAGGAGTCCCGCTAGCTCCCATTTTTTCCTCCATATTAGATTTAATTGTACTGGCTAATACAAGGATTTAGCGGATCAGCTTAGGCAATATTTCTTAATGATATAAAGTAGCGTAGGAGGACAGAGCTTGAAGCAGAGGGTTGAATTCTCAGGCTTAATGAGACACCAGGCTTCGGCTTATCTATTCAAGCAGGGATTTTTACTGACAGAAGGAGCATGAATGCAAGGTTTGGAAGTAAAGCAAATATGGCAGCTACCCAGAAGATCACCTTGACCGCAGCTCCTGTGGTCAGATGTCCACTCTGGCCTCAGGTAACCCGGGGCTGCCAGGAAGGTTCTGCATTACCCCCTTCTTTAGTCCCAGTCTAAAATCCAAAGGTATGAACTCATCCTTCCCATTTACTCCCTCTGCAGTCCAGCTGGCACACGGGACTGCCTCTGCCCTCTCAATCTTTTTCCTCCCTCAGTAATTTTCCCCTTAACACCCCCCTCCACCCGCTCCCCTAACTTGTTGCTATTCATATTGGTTTTCTGCAAAATGGACTTAATCCTCCCAGAGCCGCATCACTGTGCCAGTGCATGCAATGAAGGAATGCATATATATGCTCATGATACTCTTAGCTACGATAGATTATGTGCACGGGAGTGTTATTTTGCAGGCTCAGCAGTTTAATACAGTCTCTCTACCCACATAATTTTATTACTATCATATCAGTGAGGCTGGTTTTGGGCTTAGCATGGGGAGGAAGAGGAGAGCCCAGGTGCAGGGAAAGGCAAGGGGTGGGTGTGCGCAGCAGCTGCCCCTCCGCCTCTGCTGCACCCCTCTCTGGGCACAGATGTCAGGAGGTCTGCAGATGAACGTGGCCTCTGGCTTTAACGATGGGACGGTGCAATAATGTGAAACAGCGTTAAGATGGAGATGGTGGGAGCAGGGTTTTACAGCTCAGGCTGCTGTAATGGGAGTCCTGGGGGATGCTGAGCATCTGCCACCGAGATCAGAGGGTTCAAGGCGCAGCCCCAAACTCAGCGTGGAAGGCGATAAAACTGGTCACATTCAGGTTTTTATTTCTGTGATCACCCAGCACACTTTTAAACCTATCAAGAAATATTTGAGTACTACTGCTGCACCTCTTTATGACTTTAAAACTGATGTAAATTTACATGCAAATTAGGTGCAGCCCTCAGGCTCTTGGCAATTTGCCACTGCAGCCTTCGATATTGCCCCTGAGTAGATCATCTTTTACGAGAAAGCCATCAGTCATCCCACAATACTGTAGGAGGATAATTTCCTTGCATGAGTTGCATAAAGATGGCACTGCGTATTCGGCAGAGCTCTGCTACCAACGGGAAGGAGGGGAGACAATTCTGCTGTCAGGGTTTGGTTGGCTGGGTGGTTTCTTTTCTAGGCTACGGAGCAACTGCAGAAATTGGATTTATAGGATTAAAACAATAGCTTTTTGGAACTTAAATTCAGCATTCTCATGTATGTGCAAGTGGTTGGATCCTTGGATAAGAAGTACAATTTAACTGTCTTGTGTACATTCCCTGATCCAGCTCATTGCAAGTATCGTATTCCCACTTCACTGGCTTACTGGTTAAATTTACCTATCTGTAAAGAATGTCACAGGAAAAAAACAAAATTCCTGGGGCATGATCCCGTAATAACTGGTCATCCCTACAAAAACACAAAATATATACAAAAATATTCTGGGGGAGCAATTACTATGTAAGAGTCATTACAATTGCTTAGTGCTATAAATTCCTACTGTTTACTGCTGATTGCTTGTTTTAGTGAAATGTTAATAATGCAGCAGTGGATAGAAAGAGTCGATAATGAGGTAATGTGTATTTATGGGATATATGTCCAAATGATCCTTAGTGCACGGTCATTTGAAAATAAATAGTGTATTGATTGAAACAGCTACGAAACAAAGTGGTATTTCAACACGTGGTGATAGTTGATAATTACTTAGAAGCCGTTTTTTTGTTGTTGTTAATATAGCAACGAGTCTATTTGCAGGTCCTTCGTAAGGATAATGTTTTCTAGGGGTTTCTGTATCAGTTTGAAAATTCTGCCTCTGATGAAAATACAATATTCATCCATATTTCCAGCCACAGGGACATCTACATAGTCCCATTTTGACATGGTCAATACCAATTTGAAAGAGGTTTTAAATGGCATTTAATGTAGCCATATTACTAATACTCCACTAAAACCACATAATCTTCTGTCACGGGAAAAATCAACAGAACCAGTTTCCATGAGCTCCATGTAGTGGATGTTTATAGGGAAACATACCCTACAGTACTCTTCAGTTTTGGGGGTGAAATATTTCATGGCAAGATTTTGGGGGCAAATGAATAAAAGTTATAAACAAGATGAAAAAAAAGGATGAAAAACCAGTGAAAAATACAAAGCAGGAGAGGGTTATCAGATGAATAGATTCTCCTCTGATCTCATATTCAGTTTTCCTCATATTCTAAGGCCAACAGATAAAAGTTCCTACGCAGAGGAAGAGCCGATATAATTTATAGGGCGAATATCTGATTTTAAAAAATAACTCAGTTTTTGAAAAAGCTGGAATAGGTTGCAAATTTGGAATAAATGAAGCACCAGTTTCAATTAAAAAATATAGCGACAACTCGCTTGTTTCTTCATGTCAAAATAAATGAAAAATTAAAGATTATTTTTAAAACGTTAACTATGCATATTCTGACCTGCAGGCAGTAGAACTGGGTTTTACCAAATATTTGGGATGTTGGGATGTTTCAACCAAACATTTGCTATTGATATTTACCAATGAAATTCTAATCGCAAATATTTGGTATTGACTTTCGCGAAGGGATGTAAATATTGACTTGCAAAGCTGATCTGGGACCCGAGAAGATACTTTGTCTCCATTTTGCCTTACTGTCAAGAGGCATTAAAATTGCTGACATCGTTGTAGGTCTCTCATTTTGCCGCTGGGAAAAATTTAGAGAAGCCTGAGGATGTGTTCACTTCCCAAAGCCTGACGTAACGTAAAGCCTCCTCTACCCGTCTTTATCCTTTAGTCTTAAGACCCCTTTCAGTTAGGTCACAGCTAAGACCGCAATATCTTCTCCTGTAGGCATTTTTTTAAGTGCTATTAGAGGCATAAAATCTATAGCGATCTGTCCCTTGGCCTCTTATAATTCATCAAGTATTTTGTACTTGCGATCATCTACATTAAGAACTTCCAAACTGCTAAACTATGAAGTTCAATCCCATTTAATTGCCTGCCTGCAGCATCAGAAAGCAAGGAGTTGAACTATTTATTCATTTATAAACCTTCTCTGCACAGCACATCCACCTTTCTAGATTTAAGAACAGCCATTTTAATACCTGTTAGTTTAAAATGGAAACGAGCACAACAGACCTATAAGCATTTACCAAACAACAGAGGTATTTTTGCTCCAAGAAGGCAGAAAGCAGCACACAACGATACCATTTTGTAATTCGGAGGACAGTTAAGGGGGTTTTTGCATAGGAAGACTCAGGGTTGTAGGGCATTTGTTGAAGCAGTTGTGAAGCCAACCCAGTCTCTGTAATTGCTGGTACAAGTCTAACAGTGCAGCCCGCAGCACTTGCACCACTACAGCTCTATTTATTGATCCTCGTGATTCAACATTTTTGCTCATGGGCATAAGTCAGCGCTTTCAGCAGAACAGCACAATGGCTGAAGGATCAATCGTTACTTCCCCCTCCTGATCCATTTTAATTGTGATATCAAAGATGGAGTAATCCTTTCTCAGGTTAGGAGGTGTATTTGAAGCCGGGACAAAACTGTATTATAAAAGCAGAGACTCCAGCATGCAGATCTAAAGGAAAAACCTACTACTTCCAGGAACTGACCCAAAGGAAGCAGCCAGTGATGCTGAGCTTAGTTTAAATTGTTGCAACTCAATAAATAAAGTGCTTCACTTCCCTCACCTCTCCCTTGGTAGCAGCTGAGAACTGAAAGGCAAACCGCCTCTGCAGGACAATGGCGCTCCAGGGAAATTATTACGCTCAGACTCAAGAGTCTTTATTTTGACATTCGAGAATAACCCAGAGTGCAGACATGTTAGCAGGCACATGAGGGCTGAGCTCACTTGAACTTTGGCTGGGTCTTCTCTCTCTCTCTCTTTTTAATCTCTTTTTCCTTCCACCCACCAGAGTGTTTAACCAATGAGAAATAATTTCTTTAAAAAAAGAAAAGGCTTCACGGAACAGCTGCTGGTTGTTGTGCTTAATGGAGAGGTGTAATTAGAGAGCTGTGACAGCAGCTTGTCAAAATACAGAATTGCTGCCTGTGGTGGGGTTGGGGTGCTCCTGCTTTTGCTTAGAGGTTTGTCCCCTCTGCCTTTAGCTCTGCAGGATATTAAGGCTTTCATACTCCATGTGGAAGATTGCTCTATGGCTTCTGAGGCTTTACTAGCAGCTATCCTATGGAGGGAGCCTGTATGGGAGCCATGAAGAGAGGTGGAGGGAGAAAGGAGACTTCTTCAGGGCTTCTGCACTGGTGCACCATCAAGACAATGCGCTCAAGGCTATTTGGAGTGATACATAATCTTCTGATCTTCTCCCACCTCATTTGGGTTTCTCTCCATCCTCTAGTCCTAAGATCTTTTTCCAAAGAAGCTATGGTTGATAAGTGCGCAAGATCTGCTGTAGGCTTTCTTCCCTCTGGAGAAGACACCTTGCCCCTAGGCCAGTGCTGCCCCTTGCAGACAGCTTCCTTCCCTGCAAAAGCAGAGGAAACTCAGAAATGGACCTGGAGAATCAGGAGGGGACTTTTGTCTGGGAAAGAGCTTGGGCTCTTTAGGCTGTTTGGCTGCCACTCAAGAGGTGCGAGAAGGACAGAAGAAACTGCAGCTGCTCTTCCTCCCTTTGGGTTGCAAGGGAGGGATGAGGGATAGCCAGGTGGGGTGGCTGGAGATTTTGATCCAGAGAGCAACCGCACCAATGCAAGAGCCACAATTAAAGGATTTCACTGGAAAGGTGCAGAATTTACCCCTGAGGTCCTGACTGAGTGAGGAGGACAGATGCTGCAGGCAGGAGGGATCAGATCCTGTCTGTCATTGTACGGAGGAGTGGTTGCAACACCAGGCATCTCTGTTCTGCAGCCGCTGGAAAGGTGAAGTGAGGGCTCCCTGCCTTAATTAATTTAGAGTGGCCTGCAGATAAATCAAGGCTGAAAACACATAGCTTGCCTTAGCTTTGAAATTACATTCGAGGCACATAGTTATCCACCGGCTTTTACACCGGCCTCCAGCCGGTATTTTATGGCAAGAATGTTTTCCTAGTTCCCGCTGAGCTGCCACTCACCTGTGCCTGACGTAGGTGGCACACCTGGAAGCAGAAGGCTTGGGACCTCCTGCAAGATTAATTCCCTGCTTATTCATGAGAAATTGGGTTTCAAGGCCTTTACAAGAGCCTTGTGGTGAAGGGGAAGCCCAGAAGGCTGCTGGCCTCTCAGCATCTCCGCACTCCTGGGGTTGCACCAGCACCCACACAGATTCGTGACCAATTTCAGCCTTCCCTGGACTGTAAAGGACATAGATGTGGAGCCCCAACTACAAGGAGAAATGGGCTATAACACGTTGCGAGACAGGGCATAAGGGGTTGGGGTTTTTTAGTATATGTTTTGTCAGATTTTGTTTTCTTTGAGAACTGGGGATAATTTTGCAGTTTGAGCAGTACGGTGTCATTTCATGCTGTGTTGTGGGAGCAGAGAGATGCCAACCAGAAGCAAGACTGTGTTTGTAGGTGTCCAGTATTGGACCTGGAGACTTCTCAGCTGACCCCTACAGCACCCTCACATGACAAAGCATGAGCACAGGTAATTCTGCATAATTTTTTTTCTTAAATTGTCCTTCAAAACTGACCAATTGTCCTCATTTAATTTTGCATTTAACTGCAGTTGCAACAGTTGACTCTCTCATATTGGCGATATTAGATTAAAAAGGCTTCTGTCTACACAAATCAGGTAACGCATCCTGCCACCTTATTTACATCCAGAGATGGGCAAAAATTCAAGATCTTCATACACGCATTTAAAGTGAAGTTTGAAGTGGTGAATCTGTGACAGAGATATTGTAAAGGTGGGAGCACCGAGTAGAAAAGGTAGATGCATAAATAAAATAATTAGGAAAAAAGTGTCAGCTTACAAAGCAGGGGAGGGACAGAATAAGAGAAGCAAAGCAAAATGCAGATTCGCTGGGATGGGAACACACAGCAGGCGTTTGGACAGCGAACAGGCAGTAGTAGATGATTTTATGGCAACCCTACAGTGAAATGAGGTCATGCTGCAGACGGAGGCAAACTAATGGACAAAGATGGGTGCCTTTAAAAATTAAGATGTACAGGAAGAAGTTATTGGAGGTAGAGCTGGCATAAAACTGCAGAGATGGATGGAGAGGTATCAACAAAGAAAAAAATGGTAGGAAAGAAGAGAAGGAGAGGAAGTGTATGACGTACTCTCTGTAGAGAAAATGATTACCACTTTTAGATAACTTTAATAGCTCGAATCCTTGAGATACTGTTATCAGGAGAAGGAGCTTGAAATACAGCACTAGATAAAGGCAAATCAGAGCTCTGACACAACTTCTGTAATAGCATCCCACCTCTGTAAGGCGATGCTGAGGAAGTTCAGATTTTGATCTGCTGCGGCACTGCGCTGGGTGCGATCCAGCGCTCCAGAAGTCAGCACAGTTTGATGCTCAGCGTATGATTTTCATTGTGTTTTATGTCTAAAGCAAGGCAGTTTTCTGGATTAACGGTTTTTCTCTGAAAAACAGAAGCTGGGGCAGGTAACCTGGAGCTGACTCAAGGACGGAAGTGGAGTGGTTTTGTTCTGATGTGCTATGAGGTGTTTGCTTCTTTTTGCAAAGGTCTTTTCAAGACTATTTTCCTTGCTTTGCATAGATTATTGATGTGTATATATATATATTTATATAGGTAAATTAGATATATAATATAGATATAACTTTANGTTGCGCCTTGTGCATTTATTGTTTATTTTCCCTTCCTTTTCCCATGTAGATGGTGACCCCAGCTATTTTCTAATCTGTAACAGCATTCATTTTTGCTCCCCTACCTAGGGCACTGGAAACCAAAAAAGTTATTGTGCGAGAAAAAATCACAGAAAATGCACTCGATGAGTTAAAGGCTCTGTCTAATAACCATGTTATCCCTTCTGTTTGGAGCACTGAGCCAATATTTGATGTCCTGCAGGTTGTTTCCATTAGGATGAGAAAGTGATGATAGAGTCGTGTCGTCCTCTGATGAGCCCCTCTCCATAAGGCACGTTCACACTCCCGTTTCCCTGAGCGCAGCAGGGCTCGAGCTGTGGGAGACCATTTCCTCGCTCACCGCACTGATCTCCCTCTGCTCAGTGTTCAGTACCAGCAAAGTTTTCTTAGCTTTATCTCTGGGCAGCTCCGCAGCTCTTCTGTGGCCCTGGGTAATGCCTCCTTACTGCCTTTTCTTGCTGTTTCTCCGCATTTTTTCATTTCTCTTCCCCACAATATACAAAACATCCCAAAGCAACCTCACAAATCTTTGCACCTGTGTGTACTTGGCACACAGCGGTGGTTTGCGTGGAGGCTGCTGGTGTTCATGCATTAATTCAGCTAGCCGCGTTACTAAGAGAGCTTATTGTGTGAATTGTTCTTCTAAAAGACAGGGTGTCTTTTTCAGCTGGTGAGTTAAACCAGAGTTGATCCAATCTACAAGAATAATCTCTGTGATTTGCTACCCAGGCTGGCTATCATTGAACCTTGTTACAAGTACGCTCCTAATACTAATAGGCTTTTTTTATTACTTCTTTCATTAGTTTACTTCTATGCTATTAGTCTGAGTACCCGAAAAGAAATGTCTTCTGAAAGCGAGCTCGTATTGTGGGGTCTTCCCTAAGCAAGGTGGAAAATCCCGCTTGCTAATCACGGTTGAGTGTATAATAAATGTCAGCTCAGTGTTTGCTTTGCAGTTAAAGGTGGCAAACTCACCTATGAAACCGCCTACCAAAGCAATCCACTCTATGGGAAACTCTTATAATTCACATCAAGGGTGTGTTTAAAATAACAGGAAAAGCTGAAGAGTTGTGATTGCGGTGAGATGCTGCAAGGTTGCAGAGAGAATGGCCAGCTGCTGGTGTCTCATGGCCAAATCCACGCTGCCGTGGCCACAGGACCACTCTTTAGGGGAATCTGTGCTTTATCAGAGATACTGGAAACCTCCTCGGGTATTCAGGTAGACCAATAACTCCATGTCTCACTTATTCCCCGCTTCGGGCTGAAATGGCTTGATTACTTTGTAGATTTTGTGCTGCCTTTTTGTGTAAGAGTTTGACAGTTGTATTATGGGAAAACCAGCTCGAGGAGTAAGCGGTGCAGCCAGTTCTGGATGTGATGAGGTCAGCAATGAGGTCATCCTTATTTAGTTGCAATGTGTGCTGTGCTTCTGCCGTGGTTTCTGGTGGGGTTGTCTCCCGTTCTCACAGGCCTCCTGCTATTCAGCATGGTTCTTTAAAAAAAAAAATTTGCTGAAAAAAGCACGAAGTAGCTGGTAAGCTAAAATGCTCATTTTTAAGAAGCGGTTCGTGTTTGTTGTATAATGAATAAGAAAAAGTCCTTTAATTAATATTAACAATTGAGAGAAGATGAGAGCAAAAAAACCCTATTACCACTTTCTCTAATCCACGTATAATTGTGCACCAAGCTATCAGGGAAGCACTTAAAACCTGAAAAAGCCTTAGTAAGAATCAGAAGGCAATTGTCCGCTTCAGCATCTCCAACAGTCGGACGTGGACGTAATCCAGCTACTATTGTCTTTTATTCCTTACTTGCAATGCTCTCCACAGTCCTGCAACAGTTTGGGCTGTTAAACGGGGTCTGCACGGTGTGGCCGAGCACCTAAAGTGCAGAAGCTGCCACTGAGGAGGAAATTTGCTCCAGTGTGATGGGGATAAGGTTGTCCTCTGGATTTTTGCAGTAGAGAGGTATCCCGTCTTCACTGATCTGCCCCTCTGTATTGGAAAGAGTACGTGTTTCAGCGTTATTAAAGTAATTTAGATCTCTCTGCCTGGAAAAATGTAGATCTGGTTACCGCTAGTTTGCATCACTTTGTACTTAAGTTTGGAGAAAGCAAAGCTCTCCAGTGATTTAATTAATTTCACTCAATTTTGACAGACTGCTTAAATCAGCTTAGAAGTGCCACAGCTGAGTAAACCCATCTAGCAGTTTATGATTGCTTCTTTTGGAAGAACCTGCTCAATACCAACAGCAACCGAAACAGTGCATTAAGGAGAACCACTTAATTAAATAACTGCTACAAGAGCAGACAATGGTAAAACATGTAAAATTCCTATAAGAAATTGATATGAGGTTTTAAAGAGCGATAAGGAATTTTTACTTTGCATTCATACATTTAGCTTCATGATTCAATGCAAGATGTTCCACTGTGTCACAGATCTGATGACCCTTTAGCTTTCCAACTCTCTGTGTGTATACCCAGCAGGCTTGCATCCTGCAGACAGAAGTTTGCAGCTGTCTTTTTCCAAGACTGGAAGATATTTTGCTGGTATGTAATGAAATGAAAACATTTAATTAACCTGAAGTTTTCAGAACTTGTAGGTCAAATATGTATATATTTATCTCACACTTTAGCCCTCTAATGTGTATTTCACTCTTGAAAGGTCCATCAGCCTTTCATGTGACAATCTGGCATGAACCCTGTCCGAAAGAAAATATACATTAAAAATGTACATACCTGTGAGCAGGAGCCAGCAGACCTGTAGACCAAATTCATCTTCCCAATACTGGTCTGAGTGGACGCAGCCTGTGGATCATCTTCCATGAAATAGGGATCCCTTCCTTGCCTGCCATTTAATCTCTTTTTTTAAGTGCGGCAAAATTTTAAGATGGAATCAATGCATAGCTTCTTAATCTAACAGATCCTCTGCCTTTAATTTTTGCAGAAGATATTTTCACACGCTTTATTTTTATCACGCGAAAAAAAGTTAAAATGCAGTCACCTACCACTCAGAGATGGGAATAGCTTTTGCGTTATCCTTAATCACTGTTGTGTTTTCCTGAGTTCCAGTGCATAATCGTAGCCGTCAACCTCATTGACCTGTTTAAGTTTTAATTTACTAGAAGCCTGCCATTAATGTGACCTCCTCAGAAATGACACCCTTTCTAGCAACAGTTGCAGTCAGATAAACTTTTGTCATCTCCTGGTTCGCTCTCCCCTTTTGAATTATTTACGAAGGTCATGAATTTCTTAGAAAATTGGGCAACAAGACACTGAGAAGTAAAGAATCCTGTTGTCAGTTGGCTTCTGGGAATTAATTTATTTACTCGAACTGGGGGATGGTACTATGGCCAAAGGGAAAATGTGAAACCCCATACACTACACAATGAAATTACTTTCTGTTGCTCATTGTTTCAGGTTGAGCAGGTTATTGTGCCTGTAAATTTCTTTTATATGAGACCCAGTTGCTGCAGACAACAAAGTAATCAAACCCTATACACCTTGGGGAGCCTTAGCAATTTACATGGCAAAGCAAAGATGATACAGGTTTTGTTCCTCGTAGCAGTCGATGGGAGATTTTCCATCTGCTCCAGTGAGGCCAAGGTTTCACCTAGGATAGCTTTGAAGAGCTTCTGACTAAAACAGACCCAAAGAAAAGGTACAGCAGTAGGAGGTGGTGATCGGTAGATGAGAGTGCAGGATACGGTCCTGGGCTTGCTCTGATGCTTCATGGTGGCACATATGTTTTCATAATCTTATTTGAAAAAAATAATAATGTCTGGTTTCAAACTATAATGGGAGAACTGAACAACACAGGTAATATTAAAATTGTGATCTAATGCTCTTCTATCATCTAAGCAATTCCGAAGTTGTCGTAGGCGAACAGGATTTTCTTTCCCTTCTGTCTGTGTTGTCACATCAATTTCTGTTAGAAATCAGTGCCGCCCCTCGGGCTGCGAATCTGCGTGTTTCGGAGCAAACCAGCCAGATCTGCGGATCCGCCACAACCGAGGGCAGAGGAGCCAAGGGACGGGTTCCCGGGGAAGGCTGTGCTGTCCCCATCCTCGGAGACTTCAAGACTTGCTGGGATAAAGCCCTGAGCAGGGGTTGGACCCAAGCCTTCCCAAGCCCCTTCCCACTGGGATTACCCTGGGATCCTGTGTGGAGAAGACAATTTGCTAAACATCAACTGAAAAATTTTATCGATAATGTAAAGGGTTGCTCCTGATTCACATGTACCACTTTTTTCTGCTGACCTCTTTTGTGAGTCCTGAATGAACACATGAAAATATGAAAGGGAAAGCATTAAATTGATCCCATCTGAAATGATGTATTTATGTTGGTGTGGCTGCCAAATTGAGAATCACGGTCCCATCTGTACTGCAGTACCAGCCAGGCATCTCAGCTCATTGGGATAGGCACTTAACAGAAACTGAAATGTGGTAATGGTGCCAGAGAATTTACCGTCGAAGTAAAAGTTGGGAAAATACAGGTGGTCCTCACAAAAACTGAGAGAAATACAAGGTTAACGTGATGATCACAAGCACTGTCCTAGGACAATAGTTCCTTGACCATTATCAAGGTGTTTGGTGGTTTTTCTCTGCAGGAGTCACAGCAGAGGTCACCTTTAAGGAGGGATTTGAAAGAGGAAAATCAGGTCTCCTTTCAGATTTTTAGAGGGGGATTCTTTCAGTCCATTAAGACTGGCATGAAATGCAATTCAAAACTGAGAAGTATGACACAGCAGCAGCCAAGCCTGTGTTAGTATCGGAGCAGAGGCAGGGATCGACATCTCTGTAACAGTTTGTGTTTGAAGCAATAGGGAAGAGCAGTCAGTGGAAGGCTGTGAACAGAGGAGTCATTTGGCTGAAGCAATGAGCCAGAAAAATTATCTGCGAAGAAGGATGGCTATAAGTGAGGTGGTTTGGGATTTGTCAGGGTCAGAGAGATATTTCTAACAGTCCAAGACGGAGGTTAATCAAGACCAATATGAACACTTTGCCATGTGCAGTTAAATAGCAAAACTCTTGCATTTGTTGTCTAAGAAAGACCTTAGAAATGTTGTGCAGGAAAAAGCGCAGAATTTGACTCTACCTCCAGTGGAGCTTACATCAAATTATGTGAACTAATGGTAGGGCTTGTCCCTTCATAACCTTGGATTCTGAGAAGCAAAGGCAATATCAAATGGTTGCATCTATGTAAGAGATCGCAACTTCATCTCCTTCTGTTTATTCTCATTTAAGTGTTTAGAATCATAGAATTGTAGACTGGTTTGGGTTGGAAGG
>VZTV01114574.1:0-24595 GCA_013400875.1 Anhinga rufa | reverse complement strand
TATGGGTATGCCTGTGAATGGCAATAGATCAATGACATTGAGATTTACAGAACTTAAGGCTGGAAGGGGTCATTCTGTTATGTCTTTCTGTCATGGGGTACCAAACAGTCACCCCCTGCCCTGTGCATTTATAGTGCTATGGGCTGACATATATTGAACACAGATAACCAAGGAACGTGCAGGTTCTACCAAAGTCTAACCACTGCCCTGCAGCAATGAGGAATGTATTTCGGCATGCCGTGCTGAGCCTGTTGTGCAAACTGAGCTCCAGGGTACAGGCAAATGCACACACCTTCCATCATCCTTACCCACTTCTCCCGTCCCCAGGGAAACAAATAGAAGACAGACCCTCTCCTCTTCCTCATATAATCTGACCAAGTTGAAAAATTCCTTGCCATTGCAAATTGGTCAGTTATTTTGAGTCTGAGCGTATGAGCGAGACATACCAAACAGGGATCTAAGAAAAGGATTCCTTTCACCATTGCTTCCTTAGCTGTGGCCTATCTCAAATACTTCTGGAGAAAGTATGCGGTAAATAGCAAACCAAACCCAGAATAAACTGGCGAGTTACACATTGATAAGAATACTTCTTGATCCTTTCCGGCAGATAGCTGAAGCATGAAATATGTGTTATACACATTGTGTTGGTCAGTCTGTTGACTTCGTCCAGAGGTAACAAACTGGTACATTAGTATTTCAGACTTTTTTTGTGGCTACTTAATAATGTGCCCAGACATGCTGTGTTGGAAAGAATGCAAAAAAGAGGTTGGGCTTGGTTTTTCACCCTGTTTCTTTAGTGCTGTGTTCTACTTCTCACTGATGCCAAGAAGCAGTGTTGCACACAACTGCTTCTGCATTATTGCTGCTAGAACTTGTTTAGAAACAAGAGTGTTACCAATGAAGCAGCTGTTAGGATCTTGAATGTTTTCAGATTTATAACTTTGCTTTCCACCTGCTAGAGAATTCTGCAGTGTCTCAGGTTTGACATTCAATCTGATGGTAAAATCACTTTTTTCTGATCTGAGAGAGTTTCACAAAGCTAACTTTTGAATATAGCAGGAAAAGAAGGCGAACAAGCAGGGTTACTAGAAGCCGATCTGTTGAGGGAGCTGCTGTGGCATCGTGGTGAACTGCTGTTTATTTACCAGTAGATCCTGAGATCTTAAATTTTCCCATCGATATGAGGGGATCACCACAGACAGTGCTGCTAAAAGAAAATAAATATACACACACACACATATGTGCATGTATATACATATGAGTATATATACACGTACATTGTTTACATGTTTTCTCATCCATACAGGTTGTAGAGTGTTGTCCCTGAGTAACACTTCTCAGTTACAAATCTGCAACTCTCATGCAGTGACTCGAATACCTAGTCACTTAGTGTATGCAGCTGACTTTCACAGGCGAGTGTTGCTAGTAATTGTGATGCAGGGGCATTTCACGTAGAGATTACCTTATTGGGACTATGATTGCAGTTCAGAACTTGAATCACAATTGCTTGTCTGATAGACCCGCTGGGAGCATGCATACCGGATAGATGGTCATGGAGATGGAATTCAATGTGCTCTTGAAAACTGGCAAATAGAAGTTTCAGCTTTCCTTTTCAAGCATATGAAAACAGCAACTTTACTTACATAAAAATATGGACAAAAGTATTTGTTTCTGTCATTGTGACTCTTTGAAGCTATTCTTAGACCTCTCAATCACTTTTGGAATTATAGACTGCAGTACAAAGGCTGCAGCGAACAAAATTAATTCTCTCTCTAAGGTATACTCATCTTTCTCCTCTCTGGAAGAAGGGACCAGAGACCAAGGAGTAACTGTGAGTGCTGGATGATGAAGGCACCATGATTTCCATTTTCAAAACCATGTTGTAAGAGTTTTACAATCTAATAATTGGAAAAATAAGTCAAGAGAAAATATACTAAATTAATTGTCATTGTGACATGGTTTAGTCCATGCTAAAATTTGAAATGTGTTAAAAAAAATTAGTAAATTCAGGCCTTTTCACTGCTTATTATCTCCAAAGCGTGTTATACAGCTAAATCTCATAACATCCCCATAAGATAAGTAGGTGTTGTCCTTAACTTGCAGGTTGAGAAACCTGACCAACAGAAAATCAAGGACAAATCATAAGTTGCTTTACAATGATATTACAATTTTGGTGTTCTTTAGTTTTGTATTCACTGGATCCTAATGACTGTTTTTAAAGCAAGGCACTTTTTTGTGTGTTACGATTTCAAAACAGAATTCCTCTTTGAAAGGGAAAAAATGAATGCTGTATGTCTACATAAGCATTGCTAAACAGGCTGTCTTTGCTGGAAATATATAAATGTCTGCACTAGTTTGCTATGCAGATTAGAGATAGAAATTCAGATTAAATGACCTTTTGTTTAAGGGCTGTCACAGAAAGAAGGTGACCATTGTCATTGTTCTTTAAGAGTTGCTTACTAACTCTTGAGTACCTTTGGAAAATGTTAGCCAAGAGCGCATGCAGAACCAAAGGATGCACTGACTTGCTCACTATCTCAGTGTAATTGCTGTTAAATGTTAATAACTAATGAAAGCCAGATGCACCTGCACTGTTAATGGCATTATGGTGTGTTACCATTGTTTAAGGGAAAAAGCAAGCATAGTCAATAGCTGCAGAAGAAGGGGGCCTTGAAAGCATAGAATATTAAACTGCTTAGCTATGGTATGGAAGAAAAGTCTTTCAGGTTTGTGCTTCAAGGAAATAAAACATTCCACTGTGCTTTGTTGGTTTTGCTTGGTTTTAACCAGATATCTGAGTTGCTAAACCAGAGAGACCTCACTAAGGATTTAAATTAATAATTTGAGCCATGTATTCTTATATTTCACTTTTTAATTTGGCTTTTAACTCTCTATCTAAGAGGAGACCAGGATTTACATTTGCAAAGGAATACAATTCTTAAAGTCCTTCACTGCTGTTTGTGACTTTTTGTTTGAGGTTCTTTCCAGACGAGAAATTTTCTCTACAGAAGTTGTGTCAATACAGACAAAATTCATCAGTATTTTCAGGTTAATCTAGAGAAAAGCAACGCTTTAAATTGCAGATTAGTATGTGTGATATTAAAAGGGGCATGAATCAGAACAGAGGATACTTGGTGCTGCTGTGAGGATTGGCATGTCTTGAGGGTGGGGAAAAAACAGAAGATGTTCAAGGGAGTTCTTCAGGAAGATGAAGTCCTCCTTGATCTAACTATTTTTTTTCATGGAATAGCATTTTCCTTGTTTTGTCATCTTCCTCAGCTGTGTATAGCAGCTTGTTTTGTTTTGTTTTGTTTTGTTTTGTTTTGTTTTGTTTTTTGTTGATTTTATTTTGGTTGATTTTATTTTTTTTTTTAGTTTTGTGTACCAAAAGTTTCTGTTACATCTAGTACCAAGAGTGGATGTTTCTTGTCTCTCTCATATTGCTAGTAGAGATATCCTTCTGGTGAAACAAAGCTACTTTTTAATAGGAAAGAGTAGAATTTCATCCAGTAGCCATAATACAGTAGAGCCTTGAGGCAAACGTCCAAGCATTTTAGCTTGCAGGTGCTGCAGATTTCAACTTAAAATCTCAAAAGTGTACTTACACAGATATTGCAGTATTTGTTGTAGTTCACTCTTTTATGGCAATAACGCTGTGTTAAACTAATAGAATTGGTTTTATCAATAAAGTAGCAGTAGTGCACCATTTTAGGGATGATGCCAAAGATGAAGAACACTTAAAGCACTGCCTTTGAGACCTTACTTAGCCTTTGCAAGTATAATTAATTTTATTTACCCTAGGAATAAAATATAGATACTTGAAGTGAATGAATGAGATTTATCATTTGTGGTACAGTGAGTTTTTTTAACTTCCACTTGCTTCCTCAACTATATGTTGGTGGGATGATATCTAAGCAGTCTGAAATTAAGTGCAAACAGTTGTTCTGATCAAACTGAAGTCAGCTTTCACTTGCAAGGCTTCATCTAATGAAATTGCTGCTATTTTTTGTCTTTTTCAGTAAATCATGATTTTCCAAACTTCTGCCTGGATCACGCAAAATGCATATAAGAAGAATTTTCAAAGTCAACCTATAGCTCAATCTCAGCTTAGAATAATTTACCATTGATGTGATGTGAAGTGCCTGCATGAATTAGCTCAGGAAAGGGGTTGATTTATCATGGTCTCAAAATAGCCCTTACATGCAGTTGCTTATGTTTAAGCTGCTGTGCCCAATTGCCAGTCCAACTCATTCTCCTCTAGGCAAGACAAGCTGGCAGTTTTGTCCTCCTTCAAGTAAAATGAACCTACTGCCTAATAGTAATATATCACACTAAAGCGATGCTTAGTGACAGACTATTCTTTTGCATGTTTTTTGTTGTTGCACCACTTCAGGAACAGTGGAAAAAAACCCCACCTTGATTGTGGACTTGTCTCTTCCATTCACCCCAGTATTAAAATTGGCCTTATGGGAGTAACGTGTCAAGTTTGTATTGTGCTTTCAGAGGAAGCACACCTTCTCCTTCCAAGCTAGTCCTTTTGCTGGTTTGTGTACAGAAATAACTGTGGTACTGTCCTCATTCAGTGGAGCTGGCTGTCCTCCTAGGGGTTTTATGCTGTCTCTTACTTTCTATGCCTTCAGTGAAAATTTAACATATTTTTACAACAAAAATTAAGAACTTTGGTGTTACGTGTATGTGCATATATGTACACAGAAAGTGGGATGAAGTACCTACCTAAAGGTTAGCATGCACAAAGTTAAGCCCTTTGAACATCATATAAGGCTTACATAAATGTGTACATGTGTGGCATGCAGACAGTCACAATTTACCTGCTGAAATTTTCTGTCTCCATCAGAAACAGGACTTTTCAGTGACTGAAGAAGTCTTGTGTACAAAAGAGATTTTATCAAAGAGATTTTATCAGAGGAATTTTAAGGGAACAGAACTTGGTTTGAGAGGTGCTGAGCAATGGGAATAGGGAGCTACCTGTTCTTGGCAGCAAGGGGAGAGCCAGGGACCTGTGACTGTAGTCATACCTCACACTTGCTTCTCTCTTGTTAAATTTCTGTTCCTAAATGGTTGTCTCCAAACTCAATCATGAAAAAAACTGAAGGCATGTACAGCTTCACCTGACAGTTTCAATGTTGGAGCTGTGTGACTATTGATTCTTCTACTATTTTTTTCAAGTTTGAGAACATCTTCAAAAAATTGATGTTTTGCTGTGTTCTGAGTAAAATTTGAAGTACCTGTTTTGAGAGCACCAATCAGATTCAGGCACCTAACTTGCAAATCTGTGCTCTTGCAAATCTGTGAATTCACCCATCATGGTTTGTGATCTTGAATTTAACCCCTTAGATCTAGTCCGTTCTCTTTCTTTCGGGAGGAAGGAGAATTTACAACTTCCTTAGAAGGATTACTTACAGGCTGCTTGGCTTAGTAATGCTTGCTGGGCTTCAGCTTAGTAATCAGAATCCAGATGTTTGTTATGTTTTAGAAATTCAAATGCATAGCTCTGTGTGTCCTTCACTTTTGTTTCCAGTATCTGTAAATGAAAGCTCTAGGTAATACTTGAATTTAAAATACTTTCCAATAGAAATATGTAGGAGAAAGAGAGAATTTCATGATTATTTTCTTCTGTGTGGTTGAAAGAGCAATCTAGTTCACCAAATCCAGTTCAGCAGTTTCCATAACCAGATTTCCCTCTGCCTCTGGAACCCATGGCTCTGTACCTGTTGTACTCACTGAGTTTTTCCAAAAATCAGCCAGGGACCCAAACACTAGCAGCTTCTTTTGGTCCTGTGTTTTGACTAGTCTGTAGAAGTTGTCCGTGCCCAGAGCAGGGCCAGAGCTCTGGCAAGAAATAAAATCATGTGGGTGACATTATCATATTGTGCAAGAGGTACAAACTGAGAATCACACAGGAAAAGTATGCGGGTGAGATGAAATATTCTAGCTCTTAAATTACTAAAAATAAGTACTTCCACAGTGTCTTTGCTTTTCATGGTGTTTTATAGAGCATTAAAAAAAATGTTAGTCCACATGGAACAATTCGAAGTATTTATTTATTAAAAGGATAACCTCGGACTAAGAGAGAGTACATAAAAAAAGGAATATAATTAAATTAAAACCAGCATCCTACACAGTGGAACTGATCTAAAACTATCTTTATAAACTGTTGTATACTGGTTTCCTTTTAAGTGATGCTCCCTTTAAACCTGAAATTGATACACTTCTCTGCAATTTCTAGGTCTGGCTCTCACCCTTAATAAAAATGTTAGATTTTTTCCCTTTAAATTCAAGTGCACAGAACAGAATGACAACTTTTCCTTTTATATTAACTTCAGTGTTACAAGAATATATTTGTTCTTCAAATGTCTTGGCAATTAATTTTCCCTGTTAAAGGAGAAGAGTCTGTTTTTCATTCAGAGGTTTGCTGTTCTATTACTGCAGAAGCTGCCTGTCTGTTTACCAAGGAAAAGGATAATGCGACTTAAACAAGATGGCTAAATCCTATTTGGCAGGATCAGAGGGGGTGGTGAATGTTTGACATTTGCTGAGAGAAACTGTCTTAAGCATAGAGGCTTTTTTATTTTTTTTGCACTGTGGGCTGGCGTAACAAGGGGGACCTCTCCTTCCTCTGAGGTGCAACGTGTGCGTGCATGTGTGTGTTGGCGCGGCGGCTGCCGCTGCAGAATTCCAGGGATGAATTACTTGACATGCACAACTGAAGGCGCCGTTTGCTTCACAAAATCAGCGTGGTGGTGTGCGCTGCTGCTAACCTGAGAGAGGCAGCCGGCAGCTCTTGGTGACAGCTAGAGGTGGAAGGACCCAAACTTGCGGTCCTCCCCCCACCCCCAAGAGATCGTTAGTCCATTCCTTTATAGTGGTTCATTTTGGCTCTCTGTCATCGCCAGAATGCTGCCAGTGAATGTGTGTCATGGTTACAATAGAGTGTGGTAACACATAACAGCAATGAAAGCCCAGCGGGAAAGGCTACAAATTCCAGGGCTGACCTTGGAGTAAGTATTGTCTGTCTTTCATATTTTAATGGTTTCTGCATGATGCCGGCTTTCGTGCAACCAGGAGCTGTTTAACATACGTTTGTGCTGACAGTCTGGGAGCACTGCAGCTCCAGGTTGAAGGAACACGTTTTAAATGCATTGCAGTTGGTTTCAGCAAATGTGCGAGCCCAGAGCTGGGATATTGCAGTACATTTGGAAAGAAAGCATTTCTGAATATTTAAAGTTACTGAATCTTAGTGCATGGAGCATCCTGTCAGCTTGTAGGAGAAGAATCTGTCAGTAGGCCATGGTGTCTGTCTTTCTCTCCAGCTCTCTGTTACTGTTTGTTTATCCCAGTGCTGCCTTTTAGAAAGGCCTCTATCTCTGCTGAATAATAGAGAGCACTGCGAGAGATTAAAGCACTCCAGAAATACTGTTCATGAAAATCCATCAGGCACGAGCCGTATTTTACGTACCTAACTATGCTAATGAACTGTATTGACGTTCTGGAGGATTCCTGATATTGTCTGCAGTAAGTATGTTTACCTAATTTAGCAGTATGTTTAGCCGGTACTTGCTTAAAACTAATTAACTCATTTGTCTGCTTTCAGCTATTTAGAGAGTAACTATATGAATATATGTAATTTTAATGTACAGTGATAGTTAAGTATAGTCTTTTATTCATAAATGCCAGCATATGTTTACACAAGATTTGTTAGTCAAAACCAAATATTTATTTTTAATACATACATACCTACAGTTTATGTTGATGTGTCAGGGATGTATGTATGCATGTATAATCACCATGAGAACTTGCTAATTTTATCTAGGTAAATAGATATGGTTACGTCAGATCCTTTAGTATTCCCTGGGACTTCCCCATTCTTGCTGGAGAAAAAAGCCCTGAATGCTGCAGATGCCTGCAGTAAAGTTATTTAGCTATGAAAGGTATTATCTCTGACATCTGCCATGTTTTAAAGAGAGGGCTATAGGTAAGTGTGCAGCGTAGCGAGTAATTTATTCTAATAATCACAGGAAGGTGACAGAGCACTTTATTCCAAGAACAAGTGTAGATGTTATATTGTGTTCCCCAGAACTACGTTTTAAAATGTCAGAGAGAAATTCTGTATTTCAGTCTGGCATCTTCTGCTGAGAGCAGTGTGTGTTAGCTATGAGCAGGCTAAGCTCTAGATATTTTTCTGAAAAAAATAGCATTGCTAATTTCTCAGGAGTTTTGGAGGAGGGGTCTTATCAGGGAGCTCATTAAAATGGTTTCCATGAATAATTGATAATTATACTCCTTTTGAGATGTGGCAATTTAAATATTTTTAAATCAATCTTCACTGAATTATGTAATCATCATATGAGAATAACATCACTAAGTGCAAGGGATGAAAAATTATTCATGTTACTGTTTTTTCAACATATGTGTGTGTTTTTGTAATATGAGGTAATCATTTACTGCTTCCTCCTTTTTCATGGTAACCTGACATAATTACACTTGCTTTGCCATATTTTGACAATATTTAATACTGGTAAAATTAATTATTGTATTTTAAATTCAGTATTGATCATTGTTTTTGCTAAAACATTGTCTGGATATATTTTTTTTTTCATATATTAGACTTTATTTTGCCATCACACTTGCTACTTCCTAAATTTAATTGTAGGGAAAAGAAAGTATCATATTTTGGTTGCTGGCACTTAATGATTCCCATAGAGCATTCTCATGATTTGTCAGAGTTGAGTCAATGCAGACTTACGTCATGTCTCCCAAATTCTTATTTTCAGTTATCTATAAAAGCACATATCTGGGGGGAAAAAAATCCCAACTTATTCCTTGAAATATTCTTCCAACATTGATTCTCATGAATTTTCTTTCAATAAAGTTTAAATGTTGGGACTAGAATTTTCTTGTCTCTGTGAGAAATTAGTACAGTCCTTTATATCGTTACTTGCAGAAAGCTCTTTCAAAGAATATTAAGGATCCAAAGTGAAGCATTCCAAATTTAGTAAATGTAAGAACTAAGGCTGCCTGTCAGCCTCGTGCATATGCACTGTGATAATTTTTTAACAGGTTTTTGCATGTAATTTTTAGGTCTTAAAAAAGCAAAGCTGAAAAGCAAGTTCTGTAAAAGAACTGGATAGACACTCCAGTGTCATCACTCGGTGGGAATTTTTAGATCCATAGTATAAGCACATCAGATATTGAATGCCCCCAGAGTCTGCTCCATGATTGAGACTGATGTGTTGGAGTAATGAAAATGAGGAACAATATGAGTAACTACCAGCAGGAGTGGGACTTCCACCTGCTGTGGGTGTGCCATCCACTAGAGGGAGGGAGATGCGCTTTGCCGCTGAGATGTCACTAGGATTTGTTCTCAGCAAAGTGACTTAGGAATCTCATTCTTGGGGTCTGAAGTTAATATATTCTTCTCATTCAGTGCCAGACCTGTTTTTTCCCTTTCCTTTTCACTTCTCTGGCTTTAGTAGGTTCCTCGTCCCCAGATGTTACTGCATAGCAGTCCCCATGCTCTCTCCCTGCCACAGCCTCATGCCTTGTGGCTAGCTGGTGCCAGTTCTCCTCCCTCCACCTGGATTCTCTTTGATCAGTGTCAGCTCCCCTCCCTGCTTCTGATCCTGCTGGAGGTTGGTTGCCATCTGCATCACCTGCCTTTGTCTCTTCCCTTGCTGTGCACTCCCAGTAACAGCAGTGTGAATACTGATGGTACAGAATGGGAGGGTTCCCCAGCCTATGGTCAGCAAGGGCCACGCTGACAGACAAAACAAAAGGGGCATGTACAGGCAAACAGACGGGGACAACTGCCGGCTCTGCTGCAGCAGATCTGCAGTGGAGAATAAGAGACAGTACAGATAGTGCTTGGAAGTACAAAAAAACTTTTTAGAAGCCTGTACACAAATACCTTTCCAGTGCATGTTGTGGCAGGTCAGTGCAGTACAACAGCATGCCCCAGTGAAACAGCAGAAATTGGAGTCTGTTAATCCACACCTTTCTCCGCAGGCCTGCACAGGCTGACTGATGGCAGTCTGGGTTCAGTTTAGCCATTTTCAGTGTGATATATTGAGTCGCTGGCCATAATGGAGCCTATTGGCTCAGACATAGTGTTGTGCTAGCATAGCTAGTCTGCAACCGAAATCAGGCTAGCTCGTATCTAGCTGCTGGGCTGTGTTAGCAGCATGCTAACAGCTAGCAGCTTCCCTAGTTCAGGGATTATGCAGGCACAGCCAGCAGCAAGAGGAACTCACCCTAACACAGTAGTTTTGTCAGAAAGTAACAGCAGGCCCACCCTTGGCTCAGTGTGCATATTCCTGCCAAACTTTCTGTCCTCTACAAAACATCTCAAGAAGAAAAGGTTGCAAGAATGTACTATGTCAAAAAAAACGTCATCCCTAATCTGTTTTAGAAGCAGGACTACTATTCCTGCTGAAATGTTCAGAAAAAATGGAATCAGGCATCCACCGTGAAAGGTTTTCATGGGAATGTTTTAAAATCTGTCAAAGTGTCAAGCAATCGAAAACAAGGGTTAAGAGTTGGAGCAAGCTGTGCTTACGTATTGGCCATCTGCCTGTCCACTGGGGACAGGACAGGAGTGGCTGGTTGCAAGGGTCTTGTATATAGCAGGACAAATCTTTATGAAGGTGATCTGAAAAAAGTTCCCTGTAAGCTTCTGCCTTTGCTCAGTCTGCACAGAAGGCAAAGCTGCTTGGTGTTTTGGACGAATAACTTCAGCTAATTGCAACAAGAGGCATGCTATTAAGCATGTTAAAAAAAAAAAAGCTTTCTTGCAAGTTTTATGGGGACAAGTGTATGTGACCACATGAGTATATTTTAAAAGAGCATCTATGAATCTGTCAGTGGCCTACTGCTTTATTGAGAGACCTTTTGAATGGAGATGCTTGAAGCAACTTCTTGAAGGCACCTTTGAAGAGAAATGCTGAAGTGTGGGTTTTTTGGATGAGTTGTTTATATCCATATTTAATTACCTACATAAAGGACTTGATATTGTGAGGGAACATGTTATAGTGAAATCATTGGAAATTGATGCTACCCAGCTAGGGCACTTCTAGCTTTTAGTAACTGCACAAATTTTAGGCTCTCAAGTTGGAAATCTTTATTACGATTTTCTTATTGCTGATGAAAGCTCATAATAAATTTTAATTTTCCTTTTGTTTTTAATAAATTGATTTGCATTTCAAAAACTTATTTAAAAACTAAGATTTTTTAAAAGAAAAAATGTCCTAATTACATGTCCCGTTTCATACAGAATGCCTAGAAGTCTGAAACAAGTTACCATTTTTTTTCCCCTCGCTGTGAACTTTGTACACAAATATTGTTCCCAGAGAGAGTATAACGTAGTCAAGTACATGCACCAGCACCAAATTTCATATTTGTTTTTATTTAAATCAATTTCATCTTAAGTCAAAAACTGTGTGGCTACTGTCAATCACTTCATTCAGGAGGATGGTAATGTTTTGGTTCTAACCAAAACTCCTTTCGTAACTCCTACGCTAAAACATGCGACTCTTGCTAAACCTTCTGTTCACTAGAGATGACATTATTTTAACTTTCAGTCTCACCCCAAGGAGCCTGAGCCCAACCCCAACAAGCCCCTGCAGTCCATGCAGTCCTCTGTTCGCTTTTCATTTTTGGAGGTAAGCGAGTAAACTTCCATTGTTGATGTTTTCTTCTGCATCCAAAACGTGACAAGCAAAACATATTGCAAAGGGAAAACTGAAGAAAATTAAATATGCCTCTGCAATCCAAAATATGTTTTACTTGACCGGCTGTTGTTCTGAAGTTAAGTATTTTATGGAAAAAATATAGGGCAATCCATATTTTGAGATCTAATACAGAGATTCATGATATTGATGCATTGCTCTGACTGTTTGCTTAGGAACATACCTGCTATTGAAATTTTATAGTTTGCTTCCTGTGATCATACCTCAAACTGTATTCTGTCAGAAGTTTAAGGTGAGTTCAGAAATGAGGGTGATTCATGAAACACATGATTATTTTTTGCACTCCTGAGAGGCAGAAGTATGCTTAGTGAGGTCAGATCTGAGGAGCGTTACATATCCAAGATGCACATCCATTTAGAAGAACATAAAGTCAGTTATAGTACATTGGTAGGACTGTTTCTTCTTCAGGACTCGGAGGATTTTAAGCCGTATTTCTAATACTGTAGTTTTTTAGATGAGCCCTAAGCAGCCACTTACAACATCCTTCTCATCCTCTTCTTTCTCCTACTCCCAAATTCATTCCAAACAATCAATGTTTTGGTACTTGTCAGAAAGGTAGTTATTTTTACGAGGTCAGGAAATTAGTAATTGGTTAAAAAATACTATGTAACACTTGCTATTATGGTAAAATAGTAATAAATAATAATTGAATGATGTTTCTGTTACGGAAAAATGTTTTTTGCCTTCATTATTTTCTTATTAATGCATAAAATTAAATTGCAAGCCAGGGATCTCATAGATGTGAGTTACTGAGCTTCTGCTCCATAGGGAAAGTAGTTTTTAAAATGAGTTACTAATGAGTTATTGATGCCTCATGGATTAAAAAAACCTTTTAATTTTGATCAAAGGTCTCACTTGATACTGTGAGGATGAAGGACTCTTAGAGAACTACCACTGTGTTAAATGGCATAATGAGGTGCATTTATGCCTGTTTGGTACCACCTCTTGAACATAGCGTGGCAGAGGAGAATGTTGCTTGGATGCTATGTGTTTCTGAAGAAATATTGTAATTTTTTTATATATACTGTTTTGTTAGGGAAGAGATGGGATGAGAATCCCCCATTTGTGCATTTTTCAGTATGATTTAAAAAAAGATACTTTTTTTTCCTCAGTCAAAACACTTTTGTGATGAATTATCAATGAATTATCAGCAAAATCAGTGTATTCTGTGGAGTTTATCATCTTGGTAGGGAATGCTTGGTAAAGCTAGCATTTTCTAATCAGGTGTTTATTTTATACAGCCAGAACAAATCACTTTCCTTTGCGGGGGAGGAAGTGCTCCTTGTCAAAATATCAATTTTGTAGAATCAAAAAGCTGTGTACAAAGTTTTAAATTTGCATAACCTGCTCAATTGCATCTCCAGACAAGTGGATGTCCTGCCATGCAAACTGTGCTATGGACACAGCCCTTAGTGTTTTTATGGTCTTTGGAATGAGAACCATCAAGGCTTTTGTTTCCCTTGCTGGGGGCAGAGGTTCCCAACAAAGCTGAGTTTGTACTTTTGTCCTGTGATGGAGGACGCTGGAAGCAGACTTTTCAGATGCTTTTTGAAGAAAAGGAGTAGAAATTACTGATGCTGCTTAACGCAAAGCCTCCTCCCCAGATTTTGCTGAAAAATGTCAAAAATCCTATGGATTTTTCTTGGGTTGTTTTGCCCTTAAATGTATTTAAAACTCTGCCAGAATGATTGATTTTTCCCTGGAATGGAAATTTTAAAAGTTTGATTCATTCTGAGTCTTTGTGCTGTATGTAGTTACTAGCTATAGAGGACTGCTGGTGTATTGAACAGCAAATGTTTTAGTTATTAGTTAGCATTCAAGCTTGACCCAGGTTAACAGTGAAGAATGTATGTGTTGGTTTTTAGGGTATATAAGTAATTAGCATTTCCTGTTCCATTAGCTCAGAGTACTCCCGTATGTGGGAGGAGAGGAATTATTTTAGTGCGACTACTTTTGCTCATACTCAGAAGTGTTAACAGCATGGGAACCTTCCCAGAGTGAATGGATAGGATTTTCCTGTGGTATCATCTCTCTCTAACATCCTGGCTCATCTCCCTCGTGGCCTTTGACTTGCATAGCTGCTCCTTGGGTGGTTGTTTTTGTTGAAGTTCTGCTTCTAGCAGTTATTGCATACAGTAGTAGTCTAAAGGGAACCTTTTGCCAGCTAGATGATGAAGATCTTTTCAAGATAAACAGTACCATCCTGTGAATAGAAGTACCTGTGGTAGCAGAGCCTGCTGGTACAGTGTGCAGCTATCTGTATTTTACTGATACTTCTTGGAGGGTGAGGGGGATGGAGACGTTTTTCAAATTTCGGGCAGCTAGGCACACATTTCGCATCAACTTTGTATCTGCTTTTTGGGTCATCTGAAGACTTTCAACTTTGCGGGGTGGGGAGTATGTACTATTTTAGTACTAATTAATAAAAGCAGCAGATTTACAAGGAGAGAGAGAAGGTGAAGATAATGTAAATAGCTGAGCAGAGCTACTGAGAGATTTAAGATACTCATGCTTTACCATAATCTTAGAGTGTGTTTTTCTTTTCTGTGGATAATTTGGAGTCCTTTGCGATAGTAATGGGGAATAGAGTGGTGAAAGTGTCAGAAGAAGACTACAAGGAAACGCTGTGTGAATTGTAGTAGCTTCCAGTAAAAAGGATAAAGGAATTGGAAATAGTAAATTAAAAAATGCAGAACAGCATGCATTTGAGCTTGATTAGTAGAGATGGTGATTGTCAACAAAAGAAATTTTTGATCAACCTTTTGCTTTATTGATGCCACTGATACTGGACTGGGAAAAAAAAGTCTGTCAGACTGGGACGCATAATAATGATAGCGGTTTCTACTGCTGCCTACATGGAATGGCGGTCCCAGGGGAGAATTGGTATTTGCTGCCTTTGAGTGTTCTAGTTCTTCTTCATGACCAAAATAGGATGTGTGTGGCTGATGTTTTTTCTCTGCTTGAGTTGTGCGTGGTATATTGCTTTAGTTTGTGATCTTCTCCTGCCTTTGGACATTTAAAAAAATATAAAGGAATTTAATGCTTGTAGGCAGAATCGGAAGAAAGTCCTTCATACAGAGAGCCAGTTTGAACTTCTGATCATCGTCATTCTTACTCTCAAGCAGAAGGTTTCAGCTGATAAAAAAACTTTAGTTTCTCAAAAAAAAAGGTTGTGGCAAAGTTTCCAGAAAGCCTTGACTGAGGAGTGTGAGGATTGCATGAGTGTCAGGTGCTGTGCAGACACAACCGTTACTGACCTTCTCAGCCTGGCAAGGGGGTTGAAAGCATTCATTCTGAAGACTCTAAAAAGATGGTGGCAAATAAAAAGAGCCCGAGCTTGTACATTTAGTTTTTTATGGTTTTATTTTTTTTGTATAGACACTCCTATTTCTTTAGGAAAATCCAGTTCAGCTCACTATATCTGAAACCGTGAGATGGCAGGAAGGTAAATGAGGATTATTAACTACACCTTTTGGTAATGTAGTCTGTCCTCTTCGAAAGCTTGTGAGGGTGCCACATTAAACAGTGCATTTTACATGGGGTCATGTTGTCAGCTGATTACATGTGTGTTACCAAGAGCAGCAGTTAGAAGTATAACTGGCATGGATTGAACTGATGGCACTGAATTGAAAGAAAAAAAAATATATCAGTGTCACAGATAGCTTGGCGTTCTTAGCCACTTGCTGGTATTAAGTATTAGGTTTTTATATCTGGAAATTGCCAAGAAATGTTGACACTCATATTTTTATTAAATGTAACCTGAATATATAATATTAACAAGTAACCATTACAAGCCCAAGGAAGGATTAATATCAGATTTTTTAAAAATCTTATAAAAATAAAAACTAAAATATTTAATTTCCCCTGAAACTGTATTTAAGCTGTTTAAATTAATATACTAAATTATTGAATACAGAATTCAAAATCTAGTTACTTTATAATAACTGTATTGGTCTGTTTCATGAAACTGACAGTGAAATGGATGGATCTTGTAGGACAATGAGCAGGAAGGTTTCCAGTAATTTTTTATTGTTGTTGTTCTGAAATCGAGCATGTTTCAAGAGCTTTTAAATGTTTTCTAGCTTTGCATGATGCTGTGTATGCATGTGAGCATAAGCACCCATGTGAAAAATGTAATAAACAGTGGGAATTTATTTTGCACTTTGGCTTTTACATTACAGAAGGCAATAGTATAATTTTTAAACTTAACCAATATTCCTGTGTTTCAGTGGAGAGGACAGTGGAGTGGTCAGTCTTCATTTGTTCTGCTGCGTGGTGTGAGATAGCTGGGCTGGGGCACTTGGGGCAGCCGCAGGGTTGGCAGAGGGCAGCTGCAGGGTGGTAGTTGCTTACAGAAAAATTGCCCCTGGGGACTTGCACAGCCTAACCGATGATCGAAACCCACATCAGTCCTGTCCTTGCCCCTGCCACTGTGACTATGCTCCTGCCCTCTTCTGCGTTAGCTCTTGTGACAGTGTGGCTGCATCCTGAGTTGAATCTCCGCTGCGAGTGAGAACAGGCCTATCTTAGGAGAGGAGTGGGGAGGGAGCAAAGGGGCAGTTTTCAGCATCACAGGAGGCAGTGGCAGTGTATTCTGGGGCTGGCACTCCACTGATGTGAGGTCGCCTCCTTAGACAGCACTGCACTGGAGCTCTGAAAGCTACCCACTCAGACCTGAGAACAGCCACAGTGCAGCTGTCATACACACTGGTTAATGATTAAATCTGGTGTAAGCATATAATCTAGATAGACCAGATAGTGAATACTGGTGAAAAGGAAGTATTACCATTCCCTCTCTGATGGGAAGGGACTTATGCAGAGGCATGACATGGTCCTCTCAAAGTAGAGCAAAATTCTTGTGGAAGACTTAGCAGTTAAATTTGGACCTTTCTGGTCTCAGAGTAGTGTCTTTACTTCTGTGTAATCTAGTGTAGAACTGCTTCGTCTTGGATTCATAAGGTTTTATAAAAGACACAGGAAGAGTGTATGTCAGAGGATGCCTCCTTTCCCTGTGTCTCAGTGACATAGCTCCCATACCCAGGGATGCTCAAGCAAACATTTTTCTTTAAAATTTATTCCCACGTTTGCTTTCTGAGATCAGTACAAAGTATGTTGACCTTAAGGTTGTGTTGAAAGATGAAGTTGTTGATTTGTTACCCTGAAAATGGAAGGTCATGAGAAGGGCTGACATGGATGAGGTAAGGAATCACATGGCTCCATTTCTTTCCCAAATTATTCATTTTTGTTTAAAATGAGGAAAACCTGCTGTTTCATCTCTCAGAATAATCTGATTAGCATTCATGAACACCTACCATAAAGCACGAGTTCCTCAAGGTGAAATAAATTAATGTTTGGATTTCTCCTCCAAAAGTAGTTTGTCTTCTCCAAAGTTGTTGTTATGTCCTTGCTGTTCTTTTAACTCTTTCTGGGAGCATTTATTTAACCATACAAAACACATTTTCCTCAGCTATTTCCCATACTCTCCTGTATTAAGACTTGTCACAGGTCAAAGGGAGACCTGTTCCCGTTGGGACTTCACAAAATGGAAAATGAGAAACAACTTCATTGTATGTGTAAGATTTTTGTGGTGTAGAAGTGGGTTTTGAGGAGTGATCAAGTAAAAGCAGCCCCTTACTCAGCTGGTCTGGTCTCTTGTGCACTTAAATGCACTATATCAACTTCAGCTTTTTAAATACTTTTTAAGCTTTTGAGTTTTCTGAGCCCTGTAGAGACACAGCGGAGGAGAAGACTTTGTTTCTATTTTTGCTTGTTAATCATCAGTATTTTATTGAGTGACAGTCAGTTACGTCTGTGTAAGCCTATTAGTGTCTTAATGGGGTTGGACAGGTAAATGAGGGTCCAGCTGAAAACTGCAGGAGCTGCAGAGCTGTTGTCTGTGAGCATGGGTCCCCTGGAGGATCTTTACTGTTGATTTGCCACCCAAGAGGGATATGGGGATGTGAATTTCTGATCCCATGTGGGTTTTTTGGGCTGGTGCTAAAGAAAGTGCAGTTCTACTCGGTGCACACTGATGCAGAATCAAAGAGGCTAAGTCTGTGTCGTTACAGCCATGTTTTGCACAGCTTCTGGAGTAGAATAAGAGTAAAACTTAGTTTGCTGATATCATGAAGATTTGGTTTTAAGTACATTTTTAAAAGCTCCCAGGAGAAGACTGCATTCTTGTATATGTCTTTGAAAAAGTTAGGTACAATGAGGCAATTTGATTTGCGGCTTGTGCTACTTGATGTGGTTCAGAAGGAAAATTTATTTATATATTTTTTATATCAAGTTAAGCAAGAACAGCAGCCCCTTCTCCCTACAATATGTTCCAACTTAGAGGGATAGATAACAGAATTTTAGAGAGCTTACCAGAAATATTTCTTTTCTATGTGGTTTTCTTTTTTTTTTTTTCCCTTCATGTGTAAGGTGCATCTCAGGAAATCAAGGAAAGTTCTTGTGACAGTTATTTCATGTGATAGTCTGAAAGCTGCTTTTTTCATTTGTGGGAGAGAGCTCATCTGAATATTTTTAAATGCCAATTTGTTGATCTCCTCTCCCTGAACTCTCATAAAAATCCTCCTAAAGCAGTTGTGTGCTAGTTTTGTTAAATCTTTTGGCCTTTTGGGTTGTATTTTTTGTGTACTGTTGAACGTTAAATTTTGAAGTTAGTAGGTTAGACTTTCTAAGCATTTTGAGGAGATAATATGAATTTGAGTTTGCAAATTACAGTAATTGTGGGGTGGTGCTGTACCATGGGAACACTGGGTCTGGAGACAGTAAAGAGTGTTTATTTATTTTTTTATTTAAAATTCTGTTTGAAAAAATATATTTCTAACATCTTTGAAGGCTGCACAGTCATAAAAATGACCTGAATGGAGTTTTCTTTAACTGCTTTACTACTTTCTAAAGCAGAGAATGAAAGTCTTCTAAAAGTATTTTCCACTCCACTGAGATGTACCCTCATAATGTTCATTTTTACTGTAATTAGATGTGCTGCTCAGATTACTTAGTTTTGAAGCCTAAAATGATTAAATCTTCACTGGCTAATCTGTGAATGTTTTTGCCATACAGCTTTTAAAGACAATGACCTGGTATAGTGCCCTTTTGAAACCAAAACCTGGCATTACTTTTGGGGCAGACTTTCGTTTACCCTTGAGTCAAATTTTGGTTTCTCTTAATTGTTATAGGTGATACCATAGTAAAGAACTGGTCCAAGTTTTTAATCACATTCCCTATGCCTTGTTTCCATGATGAAAGAGTGAAAGGAAAAAAGATGTGGAGAGAGGACCTCTGTAGAAATTTTTTTTCACATTTTCAATTAAAAAAAACAAACAGTGAAAGCTTGTAATGTATACAAAAAATATGCCATACCTAAATCAGAAATTGGAGGAAGGGAGGGAGGACAGCATGCAGCTCTGCTTGGGACTGTGTAGAGACTAGGTGACATGAGAACTCCATGCATGGTGTTAGGAAACCACTCCAAGCCAAGGAGGTGGTTAAAATTTGAATAACTGATCCACATTGTATATGTGAAAATAGCTGTAGACGGATCTCAAATTATACTTGAAAATGGAGGGTCTGGTCTCTTCCTATGCTGTCATGTGCATGCAAATTACCTGCTAACAGCAATCATTAGTCACTGCGGTGACTGTACCTGTTGACCTAGAGGCTTTACTTGTCAGAGGGTGACATATTGTATTGGGTTTGCATGGTAAGGTTTGGGTAGCAGGGGGGCTACAGGGGTGGCTTCTGTGAGGAGCTACTAGAAACTTCCCCTGTGTCAGACAGAGCCAAGGCCAGCCAGACCCACCGCTGGCCAAGGCTGAGCCCATCAGCAACGGTGGTAGCGCCTCTGGGATAACATGTTTAAGAAAGGGGAAAAGACTGCGCAGTTTCAGCCAGAGACAGGAGTGAGAATATGTGAGAGAAACAACCCTGCAGACCCCAAGGTCAGTGAAGAAGGAGGGGAGGAGGTGCTCCAGGCGCTGGAGCAGATTCCCCTGCAGCCTGAGGTGAAGACCACGGTGAGGCAGGCTGTCCCCCTGCAGCCCATGGAGGCCCACGGTGGAGCAGATATTCATCCGCAGCCCATGGAGGACCCCACGCCACAGCAGGTGGGTGCCTGGAGGAGGCTGTGACTCCATGGGAAGCCCACAGTGGAGCAGGCTCCTGGCAGGACCTGTGGGCCCGTGGGGAGAGAGGAGCCCACGCTGGAGCAGGTTTGCTGGCAGCACTTGTGACCCCGCGGGGGACCCACGCTGGAGCAGTCTGTTCCTGAAGGACTGCACCCCGGGGAAGGGACCCACGCTGGAGCAGTTCATGAAGAACTGTAGCCTGTGGGAAGGACCCACATTGGAGATGTCCATGGAGGACTGTCTCCCATGGGAGGGA
This sequence comes from Anhinga rufa, assembly GCA_013400875.1. Taxonomy (NCBI): domain Eukaryota; kingdom Metazoa; phylum Chordata; class Aves; order Suliformes; family Anhingidae; genus Anhinga; species Anhinga rufa. The sequence goes on along the minus strand of VZTV01114574.1, from coordinate 4,442 downwards.
CCCCACGCTGGAGCAGGGGAAGAGTGTGAGGAGCCCTCCCCCTGAGGAGGAAGGAGCGGCAGAGACAAAGTGTGATGAACTGACCACAACCCCCATTCCCCGTCCCCCTGCGCTGCTGGCAGGGGGGAAGTAAGAAGGGAGGGGTGGGGGGAAGGTGTTTTAAGATTTAGTTTTTATTTTCTCAATACCTTACTCTGATTTGATTGTTAATTAATTAAACTAAGTTCCCCAAGTCAACTCTGATCTGCCCATGACAGTAATTGGTGAGTGATCTCCCTGTCCTTATCTCGACCCATGAGCCTTTTGTTATATTTTCTCTCCCCCCTGTCCTCCTGAGGAGGGGGAGAGATAGATGGCTTTGGTGGGCACCTGGCGTCCAACCAGGGTCAAACCACCTCACATATCTATAAGTAATGACAGTAAATGTCCTGAAACTCAGTTGTCTCAACCTGCATGTAAAATTCAGACTTCTGTAGTATGGCTTCATAATTGGCTTCATGTGATTTAATAGGAAAACATTTAAAAAACCCTGAATTCAAGGTCCATTGATTGTCCAAAATGGGACTACTGTCTGTAGTCTGTTGCTAATCAATTCTTGCAGATACAGAGAAACTTCTAGGTTAGCCTGCCGTTCTCCTTTACTTTTCTTGCAGGTTTAGTCTGATAGGGATGTCAGCAGCTCACTTCTTCCAGGAGAGGTATTACCTGAGGTAATTCCACTCCTGTTATCCCAGATTCAGAAATTCTGCAGTCTTTGTGCAGCACAGTGACCAATTTAATCTGATCCATACAAGTTGCCAGAGAAACAATCCTGCAGCTAAATTCTTGAGATGGAATTTCTCAACCTTGCTCTCTGCCAGAGCTGCAGCATTATGTTACATCTATATCATTTTATCACACCTTGATACAAATAGATGCAGAACAGAAACTAGTGCTGCACACATCAGCCTTCCCTACAACACACAATTCCAGCAGAAGAAATCCTTTGAGGCTCTCAAAGCTTTAAGTGAGGAATGCAGAAGGAGGTGTGTATTGGAAAGGCACTGCTGTCCCTGCAGTGGCCTTTTTTAAGGGCTTCATTATTTCTGCCCTACACAATGCGTTTTCACTGCTGTGCAGGCTGAATTGCTTTGCAATGAAAGTTGGCGATCCCTTAGGGGAAGTATCTTGCTTTGGCATTAGCTTATTATTGAATACTATTAAAGTTATAATTTCACAGCTGCAAGTTCTAAAACACCGTTAATAATGAATGTTTTAAAAACAAATAGAAATCTTATCAGTCCTTTTGGTTTTTTAGGTATCTTGTTGCTCCTTTTGCATGCAGAAGAAAAGTACACCTGTAGATCCCTAGAGACAGTGCCTTGCAGCTGTGGAAGACTGAAGAATGTCACCATACTTCTATATTTGAGACTTAGTAGCTCTTTCCCTGGTGCCAGTTTTGGCTAGTTTGTTGAGAGGAGGGATGGCCAGTGCTCCTGATCTGAAGACCTATTCAGCAAAATATTAAAGCCTCTTGGCTTTAAACAGGAGAGCAGTTCCCCTTCATGTTGTGGGAAGAGGACTGCTTGTGGCATGATTCGGGCACAAACTGATCAGCTTTCCCAGTGACTCTGTCTTCTGCTATAAGATGAGGTGCAACTGGCCTGTTGTAAATGCACAGCGTGGTCCCAGAGCCAATGCAGTGAATGTAGTCCTGAGCAGCTCTGAGGAAGTATTTCCACTAACTGCTGGGATACTAGTTTTCTTAGAAGGCCTTAGAAGATAGTCCTGGGTTAGAGTGTAGTGCTGGGAAGCAGGAAGTGTTGAGGAGACCTATGTTGGAATGACATCAACTTGAGTGTGTCCTTGTCTCCATCTCCTAGTAACCCCACTTTCAAACACCAGTGTGTTTGTTGGTACATGGTAACTTTGCCCTGTGGGTGCGTGACAACAATGTCAGTATTCATGTGATCCTGAGTTATCTTGGCTGTATGTTTTGATGTCTGGTTTTGATGACCAATATGGCTTTCTGAGCTCATACTAGAGTAGTCAGGTGCTCAAATCCACAGGGCAGTCTGTGGCAAACTGACTGTTAGCTTTGCAGACTGTGGGAGGGAATGACCCAGGCCTGCAAAATTCTTTCCTAGCAGTGTCATGGTTTCAGCTGGGATAGAATTAATTTTCTTCACTGTAGCTGGTATATTGCTGTGTTTTGGTCTTAGTAGGAGAAAAATACTGATAACACACTGATGTTTTGGTTGTTGCTAAGTAGTGCTGAACTAGTCAAGGACTTTTCCAGCTTCCCATGCTCTACCAGGTGCACAAGAAGCTGAGAGGGGAGGGGGCACAGCCAACAGAGCTGATCCAAGCTGACCAAAGGGATATTCCATANCACACTAACTTCTTTTCTGGGCTTCATTTCTCTCTCTCTCTCTCTCTCTGGTTATTTTCCTTTATTATTATTATTGCTATTATTATTAGCAGCAGCAGCATCACCATTATTACTATTACTGTTTTATTTTAATTATTAAACTGTTCTTATCTCAACCCATGAATTTTCTTGCTTTTGCTCTTCCGATTCTCTCCCCCATCCACAGGGGTGAAGGGAGTGAGCGAGCAGCTGCATGGTGCTTAGTTGCTGACCGGGGCTAAGCCATGACAGCAGTAAGAAAGCTGTTGTCGTAGTGCAAAAGCATGGCTTGTCTTTTCTTTATGCCAGGAGTGATGGAGGCTGCTTTTTCTGCTCTTCAGGACCTGCTGTTAAGAGAGATCAGCAAAGCCTTCTTTGGGCTAGAAAAGAGGAAGTGATTTGCAGTTAGCAGCTCGAGCACAATAACACTTCAGCAGAGCAAAGCCAATGGGACTTTAGAGCCTCAGGGCTACCTCACAAGAAGTTAGTGTGTCTTACAGCCAAAAGGTGTACCTTGAAGAAGTTGAGAGGGGGATTGCTCCAAGAGGGGTTCTTAGATGGGAGATGACATGATCCTGCTTAGTCAGGAAGGCAAATTTGCAATTTGATTGAGAAGTGAACAGTGTCCAGAAATGGGCCTAAAACTTTCACAGTAAAAAGACTACAAAAGACATTTCTGCAGGACCCCAAAGTACAGTCACAACAGTCTGGAAGGAGTTCTTGTCATATTTTAGAAGTTGTAGTCTGATTGCTGTAGTTCTGTTGGCAAGTACACTGGAAAACATGCTGCTGATGGTAAGGCAGTTAATGCTCTGTGACCTCCCAGGCTGGTAAAACCTGGAAATATCTCTAAAAATTGCTGTAATACCTGAGAGGAGGGGATCATGACAAGTGCTGGTATAGATATAAATCAGCTGAAGCTAGTCTCTTTCATTAAAGAGCAGTCTGGTATGCTCCTCCTTCACCTCCATACCATGGTTTCTTTGCCAGGAGAATATTTAGGTTCTCCATGTGCTGTCTGCCACTAGGCTGATGAAATCTTCTCTTGTGCATACGTACATGCGTGCAAGCATGGGTGTTGAGGAAGAGCAGGATGGAGAATAGGCTATATACCTTTGATGGTATATGTTGGGTTAATTCTTTGTCAATATTAAGCGTGGTTTCTTGTAAATTTTGCAGAATTGAAGTGTTGCATAGTTTTTGAAAGAATCAATCCCTCTACAAAAAAAAATTCAAAATACTGAGATATATGAGTATGCTGATTTGAGACACAGAGATAATTTTACACAGATAGTCCAGGCTCACTAAAATTCATGGTAAACCATGTCCAGACTTGACTGGACATGGTCAAAGGAGAGGCTGATTGAATGGTGAAGGGGTTTTGAGATTTTATTTTTTTAATTGCTGGCTGGCATACGAAGAATGTATATTTGCAGTGATAAATGTTTTTAAGTCCCTTTTGTATCAGGATATTGATATTTCCATAAACTGACATCCTCTGCAGTTACAGGAATGGAATAATCAGGTTGTCTGATATCAGTGAAATGAGGGCTCTTAGCTGTTTGAACTGCTATTTGAAAGCTGAACAGTTAATTCCCTCATTTCCACTATGACTGGTAAGAGTTTTCCAGGATGCTGGAGGTATAAACAACTAGCACAGGTTGTGCTGTTCCTGCACTCCTTGTTTTAACATGGTTTTGACTGAGTGTTGGTGACGATTGAGGTGCTGACTGCAGTTTCTGTATTACAGAACGTTGACGTGCACTTTCGGTCCTACAAAGCTAAAACAAAATGTGTCTGCCTGTCTTTGGGGGTGGAAGATGAAAGTCTGACTTGTCATGTCATCCTCCCTGATTCTTGTCATTCTTCCTGATATGTGTGAGAGAGGGATTGAGAGAAAGATTTAAGACTGTTTCTTGACTCATCTGAGTCCCTCTCAACTTCTGTTTGTATGCCTGTAGGGAGCAGGAGATTGTAGATATCACTCAGTATGTCTGAATCCGTAGAGTGGTCACCCTGAAGATCTCTCTGGTATTGTCTATTCCTTTTTTCC
>VZTV01114548.1:5000-10899 GCA_013400875.1 Anhinga rufa | reverse complement strand
AATGAGCCTTATTTTGTTTGTAGAGACTGTAATATTTAAAATGCTAAACCAGCAATAGTTACTATGCTCTTAACTTAATTGTTTAAAATACGTGTAGGGGTCAATCCTGCAAAATCCTGACATCTGTGGGAGTTTTTGTAAGCTGAAGAAAGCTCTCAGTGCTCAGCAAAGGGGAAGAGAGCTCAGCACTCCCACACCCATGCCTCCTGAACACAGCACGATCCCAGCTGAGGCAGGATGAGAAGCTGAGACCAGCCAGTGACAGCTTGATTGAGGAAGAGGAATAATGTAGTTGAGTGCCTTCTGATTTTAATTCACATGATGCTCTTTATTACCCTTAGGGACAAGAGGTACAATTTTAAATTCCTTTTAGCACTATTTATTTAAAACATATTTCACTGGGATATGACCTGCATTTAAACAAGTCATATAATGTGGTGTCCTGGGAGAGTTCTGGGGTTATGCATTAATGGAAAATAAAAATACAGAAGAATAATAAAAATTAAGCAGCATTTAGGTTTGCAAATATTCCTTAGCATGTAAAAAGCAAATCTTTTAATTCCTATTAAGGAATTAATGTATCATATATAAGTAACATATAAACAATTAGTTTATAATTAAATAATTGTATTATTGACTAGAACTGTTCAGTGTTGTATGGGATGGAATTTTCCAAAGATGCCAATTTACAGTCTGTGTATTCACTGGAAAGGTAAATGCCTACAGAGTAAAAATAAATACATTAATCTTTAACAAACAAATGCTTTTCTATTCAGAGATTACAGGTAGAAATACACTGAGTTTCTTATTTTCTTGATTCATGTCTATGATAATTGTGGAGTTATCTGTAGTACACTTTCAGAGGTCTTGCTCTTTTCAATCACTATAGAGAAAGTAATAAGGACAAAGGTTATTCTTATTAGATCTTTTTTTTTTTTTAAGTAAAATACAAAACCAAATTCAGATATTCTGAGATTTTGTGATGTCTGTACACTGATATAAGGGATCATATAAGGGAACTTATATGATCTCTATCAAAAATAGATATACTATCACAGGGTAGAATTGGACCTCATTAAAATTGAAAATAGTACCTATATTTGCCATTTTTAATGTTTTAAAGATTTATAACTAAAATCTGTATTATTACTGAAAAAAAGCTTTTTATATATTCTGACAAGGCAGCAAGTCTTCAGAGGTATAAGCCATCAAGTAGCATTGCAAAGCACAGGGTAGTGGACAACTATGAGAGTAATGGACGGCTGCATTACCTCGTCTCTCCTAGATATCCGCAGGTTACCTGGTGGGGCATTTTAAAGTCTTCTGTATCAAGGCTTACTTGCTTGAGCTTCTTGAGGGTGTCCCAAACTCAGCAATTTATCTAAGCTTAAAAAGTTTGTGTAATTGCTCCTTTTTGGGTGTGATTTCATGTCACAAATTTTCAGGCAGCCTGGCTGGTTTGAAGGATGGCTGGTCTTTACTGCAGATTCCGCTGCACTTCCACCCCTCAAACACAGGCGCACTCTCAGCAGTTTGTGCAGCCGTGTTCTAAACCTGCCCTTTGAAATGGCCTGATTTTTAAAAAGCCTTCCAAAAAATGTTTTTTAACAAAATTGTTATGTAGGTCTGAGTTAGAGCATGACCATGCAAATGGATGAATCAGTACAGCTCAGGGGTGAAGAGCCATGAGCAGAGAGCAAAACTGAGCAATAGGAGGGCCAGCAGCAGAGGCAACTAGCTTTTCAGCTGAAGGATTGCTGGAATCAAATCATATCCATAGTGGAAGCTGACTCAACCAAAAGACATCAAAACGCCCTTCATTGCTGGGTCTGGACTGGTCACAAGCCCTTCATTTCAGTTCTGCTTACCAGAAGAACTGTATGTGCTCATGGTAGCAAAGCCAGGGTAGTTCTTTATGGGAACGGTCATGCTTTTGTTCTGTGTTAATACAGACCTAACACCAACAGACCCTATGCACTGACTGATGGATGCTACAGGAAGAGACATATAGTAGTGTGATATTGGAATTTGTGTGGCCTCCAGACATTTTAGTCAGACTCAGGACTCAATAGTACTTAATAATTGATTCATATGAGAAAAAAAATAAAGTTCAAGAGATTTTTACAAAATATGTCTTTCTATTTTTATTACCATAAAAGACAAATGCAAATTTGATGACTGTTAATAATTGTTCAACCTAATCAATACTACTTAATTTAAATATCTTAAAATATTGATGCAAGAAAAATCAGCTTTATTTGTCAGCTATTTATCTCATAGTTTTGGAGACTGAAAAAACATGCAAATAAGCCGTATCTGCTTTACTGAATTAATGGCAATAATGATGTAATCCTTCTGAAAATGTTATTTCCATTCAATTTTGTTCATTAAGTCTCCTGATATATCCTCCTTTCTGTACCAGTGTTTTTCATTTTTCTTGTATAAAAGCAGATTAAAAAAAGAAGCTGAAAGCAGGCAAGAGGAGGTATTTTCATAGAGCAGTATTAAATTATTGACAAGAGGAGAAATTAATACCACAGGTGGAACATGGAGATTCTCTACAGTTTTACAGAAAAATGTCTGAAATGGGAATCAAGGGACGTGAGGCACTAAATGATGAAAAAGTGACATCTTCCATAAACACAGAGTTGTATGTACTTCTGGGATTTACGTTCTCTGGTTTGGCCTTTATGCCTCTTTCTAACAAGTAGCTTTAACAAGATTTCGTCCTATTGTCATCTAAAAATCTGTCTTAGTATTCTCTTTGGGCCTGATTCTCTTCTTACCTGCCTCGGTGTAAATCAGAGGTCAAGAAAACCAGTAGAGTTAAAATGACTTGGAGATCACAGCAAGATCTTTTCTGTGAAGTTTAGTATTTCGGTGCACATATTCCAAATTGAGCAATTACAGGCATGCATAGCAATTTCTACCCACTGAGTTAAATTATTTTATCTCGGTTGATTTTTTACCTGTTAAAACCCTTCAGACATCTAAGTGACTTCAGCTTTACACTGACGTTTAATTTCAAGAACTGAGTGAGTGCTTTTGGTGTGTTCTGTTTGCTGTATTTTTGTGTTGCTACCAAGTAAAGACGGATTTCCTCAGGGAGTACTTAACTTCCAAGCATTTTTTAACATGGGACACCTATTACTGAATTGTTACTATAACTTGTCAAATACTTGTCTATAGGTGCTGAAGACAGTGAGGTTATATTTATATTATGGGACAGAGGAACACTTTGTCATCCCTGAGTCTATGCTCTGTCCATGCTCTGACCCTGTATTCCAATATTCTGACCCTGTACTCCAATAAACCTCAACTCTGATTTTGGTTTCCATGAGAAAGATGTAGAACATGTAATCAAATGATATTTTACATTATAATGAGATTAACTGAAAGTTTTTTCTTATCTCTACTATTCTGGTCAAGTGGATTAGAGAGAAGTGAGGGTACCTCTCTTCTGCAAACACAATGGGATTGTAGTTTTAAGAGTCAAGGAGAACAAGATGACAGAATTGATACTTTCCATTAAGAGTAAATTGCTGTGGATGGTGGATTTAGGAAGATTCATTTCCACATTGTTGTGGTTTAACCCAGCAGGCAGCTAAACGCCACACAACTGTTTGCTCTCTACCCCCTGCAGTGGGATGGGGGAGAGAATCAGAAAAAAGGTAAAATTTGTCGGTTGAGATAAAAACAATTTAATAGGACAGAAAGGGAAGGGAAAATAATAATAAAAGAATATACAAACCAAGTGATGCATAATTCTATTGCTCACCACCCACTGACGGATGCCCAGCCAGTTCCCGAGCAGTGGCTGCACTCCCCCAGCCAACCCCTCCGGGTTTTTTGTTCAGCATGACATCATATGGTATGGAATATCCCTTTGGCCAGTTTGGGTCAGCTGTCCTGGCTGTGCCCCCTCCCAGCTTCCTGTGCACCTCCAGCCTTCTCAGTCTGCAAAGCATGAGAAGCTGAAAAGTTCTTGACTAGTGTAAGCACTGCTCAGCATCAACTAAAACGTCAGTGTGTTATCAACATTATTCTTATCCTAAATCCAAAACACAGCACTATACCAGCTACTAGGAAGAAAATTAACTCTATCCCAGCTGAAACCAGGACACACATAGAAAGGACTGGTCACCAGGGCCAGCTGGACATGAAAAGGGAGTAGCCATGCACCAGAATGCTTAAGCAGATTACTGACTGAGAGTTACTTAGATATTCAGAGAGGAATTGCAGTAATGGCTATACTGTTCCTGATATCTGTACTTATGCTTAAAAATACTTTACGTGGATCTGAGTTGCAGTCATATATGTACTGGAACAAAAGACATACCCTGGGAGACACAGTTCCTTTCTAGAACTCATCCTGGGATGTCAGAGTTTTGTGTCTTCAATCTGAGTTTGAAGATTCAGGCTTGACCTAAAAGATTGTAACATTTGCTAAATTGTCATTTTCCTTCAATGGGAGATGAAAAGTGTGTTTACATTAGCACGCAATTTTAAGCCAATGCAGCTGAGTTCACTGATAGGTTTGACTGACAGTTGGCAACTTGAGCTTAGTATTTAATTTCGAAACATCTTACTTCCTTCATTTAATAAAAGCATCTGAATTTCAGATTGTATGAAATACCTCATTCAGGCTACAAGGTAATGCATCTTGCCTAACATGTTTTCTATATGAATGCCTTATTTGGCTATTAATTTTACAAATATTTCATCAGATTCCTACTGGGATTCTACTTCTATGTCTTTCCCTTCTTTAGAAGGAGAGGAGAAAAATGAAAGAATAAAATAAAATTCATAAGGAAGCTTTATCTCCGACTGCCATTTCACATGTCCTAGACAGCAAGAGTTTACATCCCAGCTTAGCGGGTCACACCACCCTGTCTCAGCCCAGGGAAATGAATTGTCTAACCAAAGCAATGAGTTTATACAAAACAGGGAAAATTTGTCACTGGGAGTGAAAAATTAAATGTATATGAATCAACAGTGAATTTGAAAAACGTAGACAACCCTGGCATGTACCACTGCAGTAGTTCTGTTTAAGTCCATCTGTGACAGTTCTGAATGACTGCCGCCCTAGTCACTAAAGTAGGTTGCCCAGAGGTTTGCTGTCCAAGTCTAAAGAGTCCAACTATGGGGAAGGTTGACCCGTTGTCAAAACTCTACAATTTTCCTGAGTTTGAAGTAGTTCTTGTTCTTTTATTGCATGGGGAAACCTCATCAGATCAAAGCTGCTGGATTGTTAGGGTGAAACTGTTCGCTGCTTGCTCACTAGGTTAGCTGTTAACTCCCCTGCTAAAAGCAGCACTTGTTGCTTCTCATTCATATTTGTCAGGTTGGCTGTTCCCAGGGGTGAAAGCCCTGCTCTTTGTTCCCACTAGCTGTTCTTGTCATTAGCTGCTTCTATTAGCTTTTCATATCAGCTGTTCTCAATAGCAGTTCTCTGTGTTAGCTGTTCCCATTACCTTGTTCACCACTAATCACTTCCATTAGTTGTGCCTTCTGACCCACTCTATCAGCCAGGCTGCTGCCCCGCCCTGCAGAAGCCTGAGCTGCTTACCAATGCTTTTAGAAAAGTTTCAAAGGTATTTTACAGGGTCTTTGCAGAAAAAAAAAAAAACAATAGCAAAAAAACCCAGGCTTCTGAACTCCCCCTCTGTCTTTAGCACTGTTATGGTTTCAGCTGGGATAGAGTTAATTTTCTTCACTGTAGCTGGTGCAGTGCTATGTTTTGGACTTAGTATGAGAATAATACCGATAACACACTGATGTTTTGGCTATTGCTGGGCAGTGCTGAACTAGTCAAGGACTTTTCCAGCCTCTCATGCTCTGCCGGGTGCACAAGAAGCCGGGAAGGGAGGAGGCACAGCTAAGAGAGCTGATTCAAACT
>VZTV01114543.1:6687-23428 GCA_013400875.1 Anhinga rufa | reverse complement strand
ACACCTAGAGCAGGGGGCACAGTTACAAGGAACATTACCTTCCTATCCAGGTATTAAAGTGCATTATTAAAAGGCATTGGCTTGCCAAACCAGCTTTTGCTTCCTAACATGCTGCTGGGCTAACATGTGAGCCCAGCCCTCCCCACCTTGATCCGGATACGTCCAGGACACCAAGCTGCTTTGGTGCACCACTCCCTTTGCAAGAGAAGTTCATGTCCTTTTTCCACAGCGCAAAGCTAAGCTGCCCCTGGTTTCCTAGTGATCTGAGCTCCCCTGCTGCGCTGGCTCAGGGCCAGTACCTGGGCTTGTGCCTTGCCACCAGCTCACTGTGGGAAGCATTGCTGGAAGCCAGTTTGGTCTGCAACAAAACCAGTTCGGTGTTGTGTCTTCCCTCCCTGCCATCTGCTAGAAAATGGAGGGTGACTGGTTTTGTGACTTGCTCATACAAAAGCAGAGATTGCTGAACCCAGATCCTGTGCGGTGTGATTCAGAGGCTGGGCAGAGGAACTGCTAACACAGCAGGACCAAGACAGTGATAAGATAAGCTCCTTTTGAGGAGAAAAGGAGGCAGAAAAGGGCAGGTAGGCACAGTATCCATTTAACCCAGACCATCACCACCCATCCTAGTTTGTCTGACATGGCTCAACATTAAAGGACAGTAGGTTAGAATAAACAACAGGAATATATCCCAGTCTTTGGTGGCTTTGCTTAAGGTTCTCCTGTTTCTAATAACTGTTGCCCATTTGCAGTAGCAAAGGCAATGCCCCACCAGGAATTGCATCAGAACCTGCATTGCACCAAAAATACCAGCAGCTCAACCCACATGCATATAGCAAATAAATAAATTCCAGGGTCCCTGCATGGCTGACACCTGCCCTGTGGGACCCATATTCTCCTCATGGGGCCTCTTGGCTCCAGGCTGGTTTTAGCAGGGAAGACAATTCCAGATTTTCCAGCCCAGGATCGTCTCGTGCCCCAGTAACCTTTTCATTTGTATGAAGTGACTGAGGTTAATTTTCTTAGTTATGTATGTGGTATTTTGCGTCGCTTCAGAGTATTGCTTAACGCAACATGCATAATTAAGAATATTAACCTGACTGAGAGCCCAGACCTGATGTGCTGTAGGTTCTCAGTCAGGGGTGTTGGGCCATCATTATCAGATGCCAATGGGGACATGTTTTTTCCATGCAAGTGCTCAGAGGCTGTCAGAGACCACTTCATATTAGCTCTCTCAAAGGAGAGAGAGGATTTGCACCAGAAGGTTTCACTGGCACTTTGTTATGGAGTGCTAGAAATTGCAAGTCAGCATAATTAAAAATAGACCAATTTTAATTAATATGGGAGATGAATGCAAATGGCACAGGAGCTTCATGGCGTTCCTCTCATCTCATACTGGCTGTTGCCCCAGCAGATGGGGCAGTGATGCTCGGAGCTGGTGAGAACAAGTTTGTCTGCCAAATATTTCTGGTAAGGCAGCTGCTGCAGGTGAGCTGCAAACACCACACGGGGACGAACAATTTGGAGGGGAAAAAAATAAAAATAAAAGGGGAGCAGTTAACATTATCCCAATATTATCCTCTAAAAAGATGACAAGTAGTTGTAACTTCCTTTGATTTCTGTTTCACTTGCAGGACTTCAGGCCTGAAATGTGCTTTCCTAGGCATTAAACCTGCAGAGCAAAGCAGGAGCAGGGCCTACATGAGCCTTGGTGAGCTGCTGTCCTCATCCCCACCACAGACACACACCATGCTTCTGCTCTCATTTTTCCCTCTTGGTAACATGGGGATAATGTTACTTGTTTTCAATTAGAAAACACAGGCTCTAAGTATTAATATGCTCCATTTTAAAGGGATCTCTGAAAGCCTAGAAATTATTTTATCCATAATAGTTAGGGTTTCTTCTTCCCTGAACACCACCTTGAATGCCTGGAATACTCACTCCTGTAATTATGTCCATTAACTTGTCCTTATTTTGCTCCATCAGGTATGCTGTTTATACTCTACCCTAATTCCTGCTGCTTCCAACACACATGGGCAAAATAACTAATTTTATATGTCAGACCCAGCTATGGAAAATAAATAACATATACGCCTAATGACTGAGGCTCAGCTAAAGTTAGAGCATTGCCTTTGCACTGCAGCTGAATCCTAATGATCGCGTTCCTAAAACTGGCACAGTAAACCAGCTGGTTAGGTGCCCTCATTTAATGAGAAAAAAATAGTCTGGAATATTTTTAATCAAATATTTCTGGATCTAGAAGTCACCTTCATTCTGCAATCTGCGGCAAGCCTCTGAAAGCTGCAGATTTTCAGACAAGTTTTTTACAACTGCAAGAAGACAAAGATCCTTCTCTTCTCTTTCCAGATCACACCTCTGCCTTGCAATGGTGTCTGTCCTTCTGTCCCTCAGAGAGGGCTGTGATATTATCAGATCACCTGTTGTAGTTCAGGAAAATATACAGGGCCATGCACTTTGATTTTATTCTACCAGAGGATGCACACCTGCTTGCCTCAAGGATACAGCAACTCCAGACTTTTTTGGTGTCAGGATTTCTCCTCCTTATACTTTGGGTTTAATTTATGACCTGTGTGGGGACAGAAAACTGAGTGTATGGGCAAAGTGTCACCATACCTGACCCAGTCCTGCTGTGTTGAGATGGTGAGCCATGAGAAAAATGGCCCAGAGAAAGGCAGGGCTGTGTTTTCCAGCCTACAAATGACATGGGTATGGCTTCAGTGCAAGTTCCTGCATCCTTCAAACAGTATATCCCAAACATATATATCTTCAAACATCCCACCAAGGGCACAATCCCCAAACAGCTCATGCCATTGGTGATCTGTAGGCACAGTAAAATTGTTTCTTTGAAACTTTGAAAGCCCAGACCAGCGAGAGAGCACATTTGCACTATTCATTCATCAAAAGCCATCCCTTACCTTTGCTCCCAAGACACTGCTTGTAGCAGCAGACTGAACCCTTCCTCACCTGCCCATCTCCCACTTCTGCTGCTCCTTCTACGTCGCTCCACCCAGGTGAGAGAAATCCATTACCTTTGCTGTGTTGTGCTCCTGCACATGCTACTGCTTCAGGCCAGCAAAGTTGCAAAGAACTGCTAAAGTGCTTTTTAAAAGAAGTTTAAAAAACAGTAATGAGCTTTGAGAAACCATTTGAAGGGGGCAAGCATCGTTCCAGATCACATCTTCTACAGGTTTCGATGCTGGACACAGCAAGCAGAGGGTTGGGCTCCAAAATTTAACGTTATGTTTAAAATGGAGATTTTGACTGTATTTTTTTTTAGGCACAGAGCTCGATGGTGGCTGTGCAAAGAGGGCTGGGTAGTGCCCTTCACAAAGAGCTCTTCTCAGCACACAGATTCTTTCACGGCTGTGCGAGGGCAGCAGGTGGAGCCTGGAGAGAGGCAGGTCCCTTCCACCCTGTAACGCCATGATTTTTCAGAAGAGGGCAAAAGCAGACCACCTGAGGGAGCAGCACCTCTCAAAAAGAGAAAGCACACGGGTACAGGATAACAATTTTTCCCTTCACCTGCTGTAGTTACTCAATGAGACATACCATCACCACGTGCCAGGGACAAGGGACTGAGATGTACTCAAATACTACCCAAATCCCCAGCAAATCCCTCCTCCCAGGGCTCAGCCTTCCTGCTCCTAAGCTAGCAGCCAAGCCTGGGCAATGGAGGGGGGCCCAAGTGCAGCTATGGTTTTGGAGGATGGAAGACACACAAAAGCCTCCATCCTTTGCAAACAGCAGCACTTATTGCCATGGAGAAGGGTGCAAAGTAGCTCCAGCAATAACATACCTGGGAGGGAGGGTGGTGCATGGGGCTGAATTTCCCTGGCAATCACACAGTGGCAGCACCTGAAGGAAATGATGATGGGGGACACATATGCCTCAGGGCCAGCTCCCCTGTGGGTTGAGTGCCTCGGTGTTTCTCCTAGCCCCTTGGCCAAGCACAGTATGGCACAAGAGCATGAAAGCTTACCATGGCTTGTAAAGCACCTGGCTTAATCAGCATGAAAGTGTGGCCTGGTTCGCATCCAGGTCCCATTTTATCTCCATCTCCCAGAGGTCCAGGCCAGGCCCCTTGTGCAGAGCACTGATCAGAGATTAAATCATTGTAGTGCAATTGGATTGTCATCACTGTCCACGTCTGCAATAAATGCCCATGGATTTTGCGATGTGAGGGAGGAACGTGGGAGGGGCGCAGGAAGCAAGCCCAGCAAGTCCCTGGGAAGCCATGGGGCTTTGTACCTGGGAGGTGCCTTCCCTCCCGATCCTGCCTCTTTGCCCCCGTGCTGTGAGCAGGGGCTCTGGCTAAGCAGGTGGGAGCATTTAGATTTTTCTGTAGCTCACCTTTGGGATTTGACCTGCAAGTCCAAGGAGCCCTGATGTTCAGCACTCTCTGTGCAGAGCAGCTGAAGGTACCTGCTATCATGTCCTCTCTGCCCTTTGCAACAGGTATATGCTTCACAGAGGTAAGCTGTTAAATCCCAGGTGAAAAATCTCACTCCAATTACTTTTTTGATAGTAGCAACTCTTTGCTGACCTCCCTGCTACTAAGTCTTCTTTGGAAAGTGTCTGGGTGTGATCAAACTGGCTGGCATGGGGCACCTGTGGCCGCATACTGACCCGCTGTAAAGAGCATTTATCATAATCTGAGGGCTGAAGGTCAGAGATGGTTTTGTCTCTCCTGTTGGTTTTTCTTGGGGTGGATGCGAGCAGCAGAGTTCAGCTCTGGCTCTGAACAACCCCCAGCTACACGGGCTTTGTATGGCATGCTCTTCCTCACCCTTCCTCCCTCACTTTGCCAGCTAAATTCAGACAAGGCGCTTGTATGCATAAAAGCTGTCAGAAGAATAACTTACAAGTACAGGAGCTAGAAAAGGCTTGAAGTGTAAAGCTGGCAGCCCCTGAAGAGCTGTGGGGACTTTCCAATCCATCTGGTGCTCCTGGGCACAGAGCAAACAGGCTTTTGACAAGTTCATAACCGTGGCACATGCAAAAGGCTCAATTATTGCTTCTTAGGAAAACCAAATTATCTCCTGGAGTTGGAGACTGACAGCCACACAGTCTCTGCAGCGTTATGCTCAGCTGAATTTTTGCCGGCTTATTCTCTGCTGTTCTGTACTGCCTGTAATTGCATCGCATTTTAATTGTTTAGCATCGTCAGAACTTCAGCCCCCGGGGCCAGCGGAGGTGGTGAGAGTTCAACACATCAAATTACTACCCAAAGAGCAAGCAGAAAAAAAGCAGAGTGGGGAGGGAGGGAGGGAAGGAGGCAAATGAGCCACGTTCATTAGAAGAACAGCAACCCTGACCAGGGAAGTGTCCTACTGATGTAATAAGAAAGCTGAAAGCTGTTAATAATAATAAAAAGCACAATAACACAGTTGCTTTTCTATCAGAAAACACCACATCTGGAAAAAATTAATGCATCGCGGAAAGCAGAGATGAAAACCCAGCAAAATGCTCCTTGCCTGCATAGCCCTGTCTTCCCTCCCAGTTTTATTTAGCGGGGTCTTTTGTGGGGATGAGTTCTGTAGTTGCACTGTTAGTGCTGTTCCCTTGAGTGCTACGATGTGGCACCAAAAGGTGGCATCTCTGCTACAGAAACCCCGCTGTATGAGGCTGTATGAGGCATGCTTTCCCACAGGCAGCCTTGCATTTTGCCCTTGGCCAGCCAGAGGTCCCTGGTTCCTTTCCTCCCCCAAAAGATGCTGCAGGTTCAAATCCCTAGTGCAGGTTTTGAAGGAAAAGGCCATTTGCAGGCTGTCCCACAGCACAGGGAACAACAGCAGTGGTGGGGCAAGGGCAGAAACCGAGGGAGTGGGATGGGTGCAACACAGCCACCCACACTTGCACAAGTTGGGCAGAAAGTGCATCTTTTTTTTCTCCTGTAGAACGTCTGCCTGCGGGGATCAAAAGGGTAGTTGAAAAGGCTGGATCATGTCCTGTTGATGAAAGAAATTAATTTTGCCACCCGTCAGTGTCCTGATGAGCATCAGGGGCTGCCCTGCTGAGGCACCACCATAGCTTTGATCTCAAATAACTGACTAAACTCTGTGCAGCACCTGGAGCTACCGTAACACCCTTAAGTTAAAGAAGATCCTTCCAGGAACAGGTATAGCACAACACGGCAGCCACCATGTGACAGCCACAGGACAAAGGTTACCTGTAGCTGCCTGAAGAACAGCTCTGGAGCTGCTCACCACGGCATAGGGGTCCCACACCCCAGCAGGACCTGCTTGGTGTCCCTTGCAGGCCACCAGCTGACCGCTCATGGGTCTTTCCCCTGGCTGCTTGCAAAGCCATGGGCAGATAAGATCACAGAATCATAGAATGGTTTGGGTTGGAAGGGACCTTTAAAGGTCACCTAGTCCAACCCTCAAGATGAAGGCAAACGGATGGGCATGTAAACACGCATAGCCAGAACTTCCAGCAATGAAGATACTGGTAGTAACAGAGAGATTTCTGGCCCTGGTCCCAGCGCAGCCTGGTGGGGAAGTGCCTCTGCTGCGGCTTTTCACGCAGGGGAGTGTGCAGGGTGGGCACGAGGGAGCTGAGAAGATCCTTCAGCTGTCTGTGCTGAATATTTTGAGGGTGTTGGCCTTTCATGTCAGCTGCATTCACTGGGGTTAATTAAAGCCTCTGTTTTATAGATTGCCCTTGGCCAAAACTGAAAAGCCGCCTCAATTGGGAATCAATAGAGTAATCTTTAAGCTCATTTATTTTATTAGATATAGAGCCCTAATCTAAAGAAACTGAGGAGCCATAATTAATGATGCCAGAGAGGTCCCGAGATGTATGTTTAAAGCTTCCTCAGAAGAGTGCTTTGCTCGTAGGGCACAGCACGCTGGAAGCGCCTGGCGCGCCGGAGCACAGCAGCGGTGCCAGGGGGATGCTTCGGCGGGTGAGCCCCGGGGAGCGCTCCGGCGCCAACAGCAATTCAATAGCCAGCACACTGCACTGCTCCCTAGCCCAAAAATTGCAGGGTAGGCTGCAAACAGCAGCATTGCCACCGCGGGGCAGAAAAGCCAGATCCTGGGGTCAGAACAGGGCTGCTGGCAACTATGGGGTGGCAGAGATGCTGCATATGCACACCCCATCCCGAGCCAGTGAGACTTATGCGCTTTATGCCCTTCTCTAAGTCTTACCATGCATTGGTGTACAGTTAAATGGCTCAGCCCTCTTCAGTGGGGTGAAGTCGCTCCAAAACCACAAAAGCCTTTGGGAGTTTTGGGGGGGGGCAAAGTATCTGCACGGTGCCACTGCTTGGCCTTGCTGGCAGGTGGTGGGGCTTTCCCACACCAAACAGAGGGTCCCTGAGGAATATTTTTTTATTTAAGTGCCTTTCTGAGCGGTGCCATAAGCAGCCTTTAAATAGTCTTGCCCCGCAGACCCTGGGGTGTCAGGGGCCAATGAGCAGAAAAATGAACAAAAGACTGACCCATTCACAAGCAGTTCACATGAGGCTCTTGGCCAAACATGCAAAAATAAATATTTAAGTACTTAGAAGGTTAAAAAGCTGCTCCTGGAATTTTTTAAAGTACCTAACCTACCTCTTCAGCCCCTATCTTTAGAAAGCATTATTTTCTTTTTTCTATGCTGTTTTCTCATTTCTGGACCTTTTTCCTGTAAATGATGATCAAACTCTTTTTCTTTCTGGTATTTTTTCTCTTATGTGAGTCAAATAAGTTGCTTGATACAGCATCTTAGAGTAGAAAGCCAATAGTCAATGCACTGTACCACACCTATTTTCTTTTGTTTTTTTTTTTTTTTTTTTTCTTTAGGGCCCACCTGTCTTGTTTGGGACTGGATCCAAAATCCCAGTGTGCTGTATGAACTCAGTCACTCCCAAAATATTGCAAATCTTTCAACTGCACAAGGTTAGGGCACTGGGAAGGGCTCAGGGAAACTTCTCTATCCTTGAAGACAGTGACTCGCCTTCCCTGGTTGAGCCTGAGATGAACAGTGCCGAAAACGCTTTTCTCCTGGCAAAACTGAGCCCCACAGGCTTTACTGACAGTGACTAACCATATCCCAAACAAAGCCTTTGCCAGCCAGTTATATTCATTAGTCTTGTAACATGTAGATCAGAATCATATGCTTGACCTAAAAACTTGTTTAACTAGTAACTCATGAGCTGAACTAATTTGAAAGCAGACCCAGTTCAATCACATTCATGTGGGCATGCTTATTCCACACTGAAGAGGACATCATTTACTTCTGTAGCAAATTATGACAGAAGCTGAAGAACATGCAATTTATGTGGGACTGTCCACAGGAGATTTAGTCAAACCTTAGTGGAAAGTCTTTTACAAATGTAGATCCACTTTCATAGGTATCCTCATATAAACACACCTTTCATGTGGAAGACCAACATTTGCTTTTGGTTTCTTTTATTTTGGCCATGCTAATGACTAGAAAAACTTGAGTGGATCTTTCAGACACGTATTACTCTACAGCTGTTGAACCAGACAACTGGGATTGATTTTTCATTTCTTTTTCATCTACCTGAGCTGTTGTGTGTAACTTCTCTTCTTTAATAACTGACTTCTCTTTGCAGTCAGTTCATCACCTCCCATTAAAGCCAATTCCAACATCTCCAGCTGTGCAGAAGAAAGAGTCCCAAATATTCTTCCAAATCTTTTCTGTGCTTCACAGATATCCTTCAAGAATATCTGTCTTCTCTCCTTCATATAAATATCAGTTCCCTCCTGATCCTTCATAAGGATGGAGGAAGTTCATATGTTTCCCTTTACCACAAGCTCTGTAGCCTCAGGGGTTAAGATCACAGCTTCTTCTTTTCTCCTCTCCACTAAAACCACCTCTTTTGCTTCACACACTCACACAAGCCAGTCATTTTGGGGTACGTTTCCCAGCCTTCCAATGAGATTTTGGTTGTCTGCCATGCCCCTTACCATGAAAAGCCCAAACATCTTCCCCTGTTTTGGTGTTTTTCACTTTTCCAGTACCAAGATTTGCAGTGAGCCCTGCTCTCTTCCCATCAAGTCTTGTAGTGAGGAGGAGTTCTCTGCACTCCACCTGCCACCCCCAGCATGCCTTCCGCAAGGTCTCATGCTCCTGCCACCGCCACGCCCAGAAAATCTAATGTCTGCTCTTTAGGCTCACCGTGAAGAGTTCAGCTTACTGTGCTACAGGAATGCAGAGTACTGAACCACAGTTGTATTAGGTATGGGTAATGAATTGCATTTCTGCAAAGAGAAAAGTAAGAGCAGCTTAATAAAGATAATAACTTTTATTAGGCAGTTAAATTTTTTTTCTTGACACACAATTGTAATTTCTGAACAAATTTTATGCAAACATATATATATATTTCACAATCTTTCTCTGCTTTTTTCTGTTGTCCTTTCAGTATGATGCAACATGCTACAAAATACTTTTTTTTTTTAAATCAACATGAAAATCCACAATAACTGCATTTTTCATAGGAAACTTCAGCAATCAGGAATCTGAATAGTTGCAAATACCAACTAGTGTCTTTTAGATAACCTGACCTTTCCAAAATAGGCATCCAAGACTCCTCTGCTCCTGAGCAACCCAAGTGATCCAGGAACGAACCACTTAAGTTCAGCTGCAGCATGGAGGACGCTTGTTGGTTGCCCATCTTTTACAGAGCTTCATCAAAAGTTTCTCTTGGTGCCGCTAAGACAGAGGATTATTAGACCCATCAAAGTGGAAATAAGAGCCATGGTCAAGCACAAGAACACTTTTCAGCTTCGTGTATAAACATGAACTAACAAATCTGCTCAATCTCTTAACATACTGCTAGGTCAGTTTTATTATTTCAGAGAGGGAAATTGGAGAGAGAAGGTCCTCAAAAGCATTGTATCAATAGGTATCAAAACATAGATCATCGTCCTAGCTCTTGGTCCTGCACTTACACTACCAGTTGTCTTCCTTCCATTCACTAATAAAACAATGGAGGTTCTTGGCACTCTACCAGAGTCAGTGGATTGAGACTGAGCAGATGCTCACAGTAATATAATTTTCAAACATTTATAGTTCTAGAAAAGTAGGATACATGCAGGTAGAAGCACTACTTGATATTTTGAATTGCCAGCTCTGTAGAAATTAAGAGAGTCTGTAATTAGCACTTGAAACACTCTTTAAACTTCCAGAGTTATTCAATAACCCACAGGAATCCCATGCATTACTCAGAACAGAGGGAAGAAGGTTCATCTGTAAAATTGCTTATCTTGCTGATCCCCACTGTGCACCCCAGGCTATATAGGAGACATATTTACAGCACCCGTAATGCAATTAGCCAAAGAACAGGTGAAAGTAAACTATGCTGCCTGCTACATTACAAGGATCATATTCAGTAATTTACAGAACTTCAAAGAGCCTCAGTGCAAGGTATATTCCCCCCTTCACAGAATAAAGCACACACTTTGGCATTTCACCCAGGCATCCCATCCTGTAAACATTTATGACAAGCGAAGTGTGTGCTACAGTGAGGAGTCTCATGGAAATCACTGAATTCATTTTCATAGTGGCAATTTGCCCAGTACTGTTTCAAGGGTCAGGCCCTGTTTGTATTTTGCTACATACAATTAAAAGAACTCCATCTACCATAAGTTCAGCAAAGTATGCTAACATATTCCTTCCTGTATGTGCAGAAAATGTTTTTAGTAACTACTATGCAAACATCACCCGATTTTTACATTCTCTACAACCTTCTTGAAAGTTTTCCTGCTTTTACTATATGTGAAAATAATAAATACATATGATATACCAGTTATTAAGCCGTCAAAAAATTACATGTCATTCCAGAAGGGACAGGAGACACTTAAGATTTAGAAGTCAAGAGCTGGTCATTAATGCAAATGTCCTGCCTGGTAAAAAGCTTCAGCTGCTCCACATTTCCTGTGGAACTGCAACTTTGGTGGGATGTTCCTGCAAATTGTGATAAAACAGGCTGCTTCACATCTGAAACGACAACAGTATCTCAAGATTATTATTCCAGGTAAGGCTGTTCAGAAACATAAGAGTAAGCTGAAATGGATGACATAGAGTAAACCCAATATGGGATGGAAAACAAGGAGTAAATCCATTGTCCAGGACATTGTTCTGCATCTGCACAAACAGAACCACCTCTGGTTTTTCAGTAACGTAGGCAAAATTGCATTCTGCTGCTCTAATTCAAGGGACAAAGAAGGTTGTTTTGTCCTTACTGTTGGCATCAGGAAAACTCAGTTTGTACATCCTGGGAGAAATGAGAACAGGCCAAAACCATCAAAGACGTTTTTCAAAAGTGTCTCTCCACATTACTGATCAACCAGATCTCTCTCGGTAGAGGGGCTTCATCCTACAGTGATGGTGGAAGGCTGGACTTTGTCTGGGCCCAACATAGCTGCCTCTGTCCAGTCCATCCCACATATGCTATGATACCTAGTTCCTCGGGCCGTCCTTCTGCTCTACCGCCCTGCACCACACTGGTCACACAGGGCCCTTCCAACAGCCTACCCCGTTTCCACAGCCGCTTCCTTCTCCCACCCTCAGCAAAGAACCTCGTTTCCCCTCAAATGAGAGAAACAACTCCATGGGAAGTGGAGATTGTGGTGCCTGAGAAAGCTTCGTACATGAAGGAAAATGCACCACCCACATCACAAACAGTGGGTTTCAGAGGTGCTCTGACAGCCTCTGCCCTCGCACACATAAAAATACTGTCCAACACCTGCTAGTTTTGCATGTTAACCTCCAAGGATTTCAAGCCATAATAAACCACCTCAATGAAAGTGCTTGCTTTTGCATGATGTGGAATGGACACAGATTTTTCATTAAACCAAAGGAGCTGAATGCTTCTGGGTACCAAGTTCCTTTTTTTATAGGTAGATGCCTTTAAAAATCTCTTACTACTCACACAAACAAAAAGAAGATTCACCTAGGTAATTACAGTCAGGAAATGCTGACCAGTTAAAGCCAAATGCTATGCCTATAAAGGTCTACCTCTGCAAGGTGGCAGCTTCTTCAGCCCCTCAGTTTGCCTGGGACTCTGATCATGATTACGCGCTCAAACTGAGCTTTGTTTAAGCCATTGCTCCTTGAGGCTGCTGCCAACTGAAGTCGTTGCTCTTTTTGTTTTGCATTTTTAACCCTTTTGCTTAGTTACATGGCACAACATTGAGACTAACAAGTATTACTGAGACTAACAAACACTAATGTTAGAGGACATAAGACAAAAGCAGTAAACTTACCTATTCATTGCTGAGGTGTGAAGAGTTGCCGAGTTTTATTCTTCCCCTGTGATGAATGCTCTCCTAAGAAACAGAAAAGATATTTGCATCAGTTAAACATGCAAAGACAAAAGGACAAATGAGTCTAGCAGGAACACATCACTGACCACCATACAAACCAGCCAGTCTCCTTGTCAGACTTACTTAACTGGCAAAAACTGACCACACAATAGATTTTTACTACTCTTTCTGTGTTTTATAGCTTATTTCCCCTATCATTTGCTCTCAAACGGTAGGCTACTACCACAAAGTATTTCCAAGGCAGTTCTCAAGGGACTAGAAAAAGCATAAGACTTAAATTAATTTTTAACTATGATTAGGACATTAAATTATAAAAAGAAGAAGATACAACTATAAAATTAATTTTTGCCAATATCTCTGACAGCAGCTTGGTTCCTCCAAAGCAGGAAAATGAACACTTAACAACTTCAGTCAGGGATTAGAGACAGTTCTCACTCCTCCTTCCCTGGAGAAGCAGAGCCGCTGCCAGCAATTATAGGCAGACAAAGAAGCCTCCAGATGAGGATGTGTCCTATTTCCAAACGCGTGTCCCAGGAACGGCAGTGGGATTTCTTTGCACCAGAGATTCGTACATGGGGATGAACAGGGAATGGCATCCCCAGACTGGAGAGAGCCCCATGGAAACAGGCATGAGGGTGGGAAAATCCGAATACCTCCATAAAACTGCCTTCTGCCTCTCTGCTTACCCGCGGGAAACAATTTAATGCCTGACACATACACGAGAGGCAAGAAATCAAAGAGATATACTACATTTTAGCAAAAGTGAATATGTATTAAAAAGCTTGCATATGATCTACAGCCTGGGGTTGAAAATTGTAATACAAATTAGGATTATAATAAATTCACTGATTAGGCATTTCAATAATTAGCAGTCAAATTAAATAGTTGCACTCCTGAAGAAAATAGAAGAGACTCATCAATGGTTTTTAGATAGATTTTCTTGGCAGCAAAAAGGGCTCTCTAGTTTAGTGTAGTCTTTCAGAGATGAGTAAAGAACTGTTATCTGATGGGGTTCAATGAGAAACTTGTTCAACAATAATATCTTGGAACGGTGTTTGCTTCTCAAGTGTTCAATTTTCGATAAAATTATTTTTAAAACATTATAAAGTGTTGCTAAGAGCTTCAGAAGTCCTGATGATGTTAAATTTCAGCTAAAAAGGCCTTCAGCAACTACTTCAATAATTCATAATATAATTTTTTAGATAAAAGGAAAACACAAGTTTCTGGTAGAAAAAGATGAATCATTTCAACAAGATTTATACATTGCTGGTAGGTGAAAAGTTTTTGTTAGACAAAAATCTTGTTTTGAAAAGCTAAATAAAGTGAACCAGTTCAAATATGGTATAGTTTTCTACTAACAAAGGAATGAGATTTTCAAGAACTTTAATTTCTTTTAAAATTTCTTTTTATTTATGTCTTCCTTTATTATTTCTTCCTTCTAAATGTTTTTACCTTCCTTGTTCAGTATACAGAAATAGAAGATTTAAAAGGGCATGAAAGGGAGAAATTGGCAAGATTGTTTGAAAAAGAAGGTGTAGGAGAAATTAATTGAGAATAGTATTACCATGGAGAAAGTAATATTCAATAGGTGTAATAAATATCAATACTTTATCAGTTCCACTCTCAGCTGGTTGCTCTGCCTACGCTAGAAATTAGGCAGACTTACATGGAAGACATACTTTGCAGCACAGGAAAAATAACACCTCTAAGGAAAGGCTCCAGAGCCAGCATAGCTCCCTGGATAACGTCCCATTGATGTCAATAGGCTTTGGATCAGAGTATGAAATGGGTGAGGCAGTGCTGGCTGCACGAGGCAGGCTGCTTGAGTGCGACAGCAGCGGTTGGGACAGGAGTGATGAACTTGCCTTATTGCAGACCCTGAGACCACAGAACACAGACACTCACATGCCCTGTATAGATTTTCTGGTGCTATACACACAATCCCTGGAAATAGTGAACTGCCACAAACTACTGCTGGGGTCAACCTCCCCCTGTAATATCAGCAATTGTCCAATGAGTATTCGACGCAGGCAGGGAAGTGGCTCTGCGTTGCTTTGCCACTGCACTCCCAAGAGGGCAGGAGCCTGCAAGAATTCTGCAACAAAACCAAGTTATCGCTACTCTGTGGTTACCAATGTGTCTGAAGATCCTTGCATTGCAAGTTCTGTAATCATTAGTGCCAACTATCAATTCAGAGGTGAAGAGAGAAAGATTATATACTGGAGAAAACATGGTCACGCAGTTGCTTTCTGGTAAGAGAAATGAGGGAAACACATGGTTTTAGATACAGGGCTGCAATACGGCTTCAGACTGCACAGAGAGGTGACTAGAACAGTTTTGGAGTCCAATGGCTCAGCAGTTTGATGTTGTGCTAAATACCCAGCTGCAACACAAAGAGCAAATTAAGAAGATCGTTCAGGATAGTTGCAAGTGGGAAGACAGTTTTATGAATCTAAAAACAGCCTTAACCCACAGAAATAAATGCCAAGACTGCAGAAAAAACAAACTTGCCCCCAAACTATCACCCACTAAAAACAAAACCTTGCTTCCCATAAGGGAATTGAAAAACAAATACTTGTGTTTAGTATTTTGTTAGAACAGATGATATTTTAATTGACTGAAGGAGTTATTTCACACCAAACTGTTTGCCAATGGAGAAAACATGCACCGCAGTGGGGTGCTCAACCAGTCTAGATGGATTACCTGCATGGTTTGAAGGCTGTTGTCAAGAAAGAAAGGGTAGAGTTAATACCAACAACAGCAAAATTGCTGGAAAACATAATTAGTGAAAAATTGACTTTTGTTAATTCTGGATTATCCATTTAGGGGAGGGTGACACACTTAAACTCCAGTGTTGCACACTAGGAGATGGAAGGTATCAAAAGAGACTTGAACCATCAGCTTCTCACAATATAGTTATACAGCATCTATATCTAGATCTATATATATACCTATATCTAGGTTATAAAGGTAACCTAGTATTGGTTGATCCCATTTGATAAGGACTATGGCAATAATTTTGTGATAATGGGTTGAAAGTTAATTGCATGTTTGTCTACTTTGATAAGTAAATGAGTGAACTGCAGAAAGTGGAGATGAAGGGAACTGGAAGAAAGTATTTGGTGCAGTTAAAGCACTGTCAACTGCACAGCTGCAAGTGCAACATGACCCCCTTTACCTGCAGTCCTGCCTTGTGACACCTCTCCTGATGGAGGAGGAGTTGTAGGCTCATATAGATTGGCAGAGGGCAGCGAGAAGCCAACCTCATATATATCGCGCACTTCTACAAAAACTGAAAGAAACGATGCACAGTTTGAGAAAGAGACCTTAGGAAGAATATTTGGAAAATGAAATCAGATTGATACTGACACGGAAGTTTTAGTTGACAAGCAAACCCTTCCATTAAACCTTTTATTCTCCCTCTCATTCTCCCATGTTGCACCTGTTTGTTGAGTTTTGTCTGAAATTGCATTGTAAACACAAAGACATAGGCACCATGAAGTCTCTAAGCATTACTGTCATATCATACAAACAGATCTGTAGCTAAACTGTCTAACTTAATGCTGCAGGAGGCTTCAGATGCCACAGGGAATAAGACAAATTAATGGAAGTAAAAGCCACTGAGAACTATGAAGCATCAAAGATACAACCTCCGGTTTAGGACATTGCCAATCCACAGACTGCTGGAAGGCTATGGTGGTGGACACATTACTGTACTCCTTCCCTATTTGTTATCCTTCCCTTCAAATCTCATGCTAGCCACCCTCAGTGACAGGATTTGAGGCTACATAGATCCAGGGTCTGAGCAGGTACAGCTGGCTCAGATCATAGCTTCAATATTAAAAGAGAAGGTGCTTTAGCAACTACTGCAATACAGCACTGATCTTTCAGACACGCAGCCTCCCCTGTGGCACCCTTCAAACACTTCTTCTGGAGCCCCAACCACCGATTCACCCAAGTAAATTGGCAGTCTGTGAACTGGGCCTGATCCAATCCACACTGCACACATTCTCTTCTAAAATGCAGTCATGCTTAAAAAGGGTGAGGATAAGGAAGATGTAATAGGAAAAATTTTGTATTCATAACTCCTGATCCTTCAGCATATTTGTTTTAAGTGCATGGAAAGTAGACTGAGTACACAGATACTGATGACTCTGAAGTTAAATGTTTAACCAGGAAAGTAATAGTCCTTCAATGAAAATGCAAGGTTTTCTTCCTAATTAAAACTTGACTTGTGCAGTATTTGATTTTTCACTCTCACAAATATACTCATTTCTGACTATTAATATTGCATCCTGATGCCAGTATATGTGAATAAGTAATGAGCACATTATCAGCTGAAATCACAATTTGTATAAAAATCCATTTGACGCTTTGAAACAAACGTTTCTTTGTCTCACCTTTGTGGAAGGCTATTGTGTTAATCTCATTGGAATTTCTCCCCC
>VZTV01114538.1:0-28408 GCA_013400875.1 Anhinga rufa | reverse complement strand
TATTGCACTGTGCTAGAAAAGGTTTGGGACTGTAAATTTGTTTACCAGACCTTTCTAGCTATCGGCATCCACTGGAAGAAAAGCCTAAAGGGAATATGAACAAATTCAAAAGGTTTCCAAATCTCGTATTTAACACTCATGGTCATGTAAATAGTTCCCGAGGTCCAAGTTGGAGCGCTCAGACCTCACTGAGCGGGCCTGCCTTTTGCAGATGAGGCTAGAAGAGATGAGAGGGAGAGAAAAAGCCTCACTCAATTAGTCTGGAAGGGCCAGGTCCTCTGAGAAGCCGTTTGGAGTGTAGTCTTTAAGATAATCATGGGTTTGTGTTTGCGTAAGCAGATGCCAGAGGGCTGTTCTTTCCAAACTGCTTTTAAACCCCCCAGCGTGCCCGTGGTGTGCGCTGTAAATCCTGTTAGAAATAAATAAATAAACCCACCAACAAGCGATTCAGCCATTAGAATCTCAGACGGTTTTGTTTGTGTTATTTTCATTTGCCTGGGTAATCGAATTTGTTGGAATTAGGGGTTTGTCTGGATAATAACATTTTCTAACCCTCTGGAACAGAAGAGGGCTGTGGTGAATACCGATGTACAGAGGGCTGTATTGATTGGAATAAACTGACCCTAGATAGCATCAATTACCCACTTGTGATGGATGT
Organism: Anhinga rufa; assembly: GCA_013400875.1. Lineage (NCBI taxonomy): Eukaryota > Metazoa > Chordata > Aves > Suliformes > Anhingidae > Anhinga > Anhinga rufa. Next base: position 27,750 of record VZTV01114538.1, on the reverse strand, counting down.
CTGCTTGCCGGCTGCCAGGCTCGGATTGCAGGGTATTAGCCGCCATTTCTGCCTGCTAGAAATGCTCTAAAGAAAACGTACCTCTGCCTTTGCCGGGGGTCTCTGGAGGGGATGCGCAGCACCGGCGGGTGCTGGGGAGCAGGGCACCCCGGCACCCCTGGGGAAGCACGCACCAAGCCCGTGCGTCGGCAGCCTGTCAAATCGCGTATTGATTACAGCGTTCAGCCTGGATGTCTGTGGCCAGTCTACTTAGCTAATTGCCCCTTTTCTAATGCTTTTGGTGATTACGGAAGTCGGACGCTGCCAGATGTTTGGTGGCAGAAACAAGGGCACCCTAATGGCTTGCAAAGCACCTTAAAGGCTGCTCTCCTACCTGGTTCTCCAGGGTGAGGCTGGGGAGACAGATGACAAGTAGTGGCTGTAGTCTGTAAGTATGAGCGTAGGTGATAGCTAAGCTGTATTGTACGGGAGCCAAATCCTGCCCTGTTAATGATTAAGGATCTATAATGAGGATCATTTGTGCTCTTGTATAGCTCTATGTGAAGGAAAAAAATGCAGCAGCTACATTTATTTTTCCAGTTTCTCCAGGGTTGTTCAGCCCAGGAGCAATTTGGGTGATGAACCCTCGTGCTGAGGTGTCCGACGTGTCCGGGCTGGAGCCATTCGGCCCTGCCAGCCCCACACGCGGGTCGCCCTGCTCGTGTTCGCACCGGCTTTCCAGCCGGGAGGGGAGCAGGGCCTCCCCGGTGGCCGTGGCCCCTCGCCCCAGCGGTCCAGCCGTGGGGCTCCCCGCGGGCCCGCTCCGTGTGCTTGGGAGCCTCTCCCCACCCAGGAGCAGCCGGGGCGGCTGGGCCTGGCAGGCTCAGAGCCTTCAGGGGCCTTTGGGTTAGAGGCAAAGTATGTTTTGTGCCACGGAAACAGCAGGGCAGCAAGGCAAACTGGAAATTTAGACGTGTGTGTATGAACAAGCTATAAAGCTAGAAATGCAAGCAGGGCTGTGGGGTGTGATTAAGTTGCAGTGCATCAAGAGGACCAGAACTCATTCTAAAAGACAAACCATTCCATTTGTATTACCTGTTGTAGCTGCATGATCATCTGCAGGATAAATTGGGATTAGCGTTGTAGTAACAACCTGCTGCTTAACACCCAGCTACTCAAGCCTCTAATGCTCTGTGGACTAAAGGAGTCCTCCCACACCACGCTTTGTTCCCGTCTGAGCAGACCAGAGTGGCAAAGCCATTAGCTTGGAGCATATTCGTTAATGTGGCCTAAGCAGCTAAAGAAGATGTATTTATGCTCCTTCATTTGCAATTGATAATCTCAAAAGTGAGAGGCTGGTAATAAATTTTCTCACTGGGGCTCCTATCCCTCCGCAGCCCACGCTGCAGAAGGGAATAGACAGCTCATTTGCATAAGATAATGAAACTGCAGCAAAATAGTAAAATTGCAAATCAACTTTGTTTTAATAATGACAGATGCTTCTTAAACACTTTAATTATGTCTCTCAGAGCAGCTTTAGCTAGGCCACAAAGAGGAGAGCAAAATTGCTGAAATACTTGGAATAAAACTTGGTCCCTTTCCACAACTTGAAGTCTCTTCCAACCCAAAGCTTTGCTCCTTTGCTCAAATGCTTTTGTGGCTCAGGGAACGCCTGTCTTGGGTCCTGAGAGAGGACAGACCAGTTCTCCCAGGCAGACAAACCCCCCGGCGGTGGGATGGCGTGGGCTGCGGGCAGCGAGATCCCAGGGGCTGCCCTGGCCATCACTGGCTGGGGGACAGCATTTCTTCCACTCTGAGCGAGGGCAGAAGGGAGAACAGCCCGGGCAGGTCTGCGAGCCGCAGGCACCGCAGCGCTGGGGGACTGCGAGTTCTGTGCTGCCCCACCTGACTTTTCGGAGGCAGCTGGGGCAGCAGGGTTCTCCGTGGGTTTGCCGCTTGCCGCAGCCCCAGCGGGGCGAGTGCCCTGAGCCTGCTCCCCGGCCCTGCAGGCTCTCGCTGCAGGAGAGCGAACCGTGGCAATAGCCCTGCGGCTGGTTCCCCTTGGCACCCGCAGCCCCTCCGCTCCCCGGCCCCGAGGAGTGCCGGGGGCTGCCTCCGAGTCTGTAAAAATGGTGCAAATCTCCCCGGTTAATGATACCCACAATAACAACAGCATGAGCAGCAGCCTAAACTTCCCTGAGCAAAATTCACTGTCAAAGTGTAGCAGATACTTTGCTATAAAGAAGCAGTGAGTGGTGCATCCAACAAAGCATGGGGAGAAAGATAAACACATTAATGGAGAAAAAGCCATAATGTGAGTAAACAGCATGCATGTAGAAAATGGAAGAAATTCTGGGCAGCAGGGGAGGATGAAAATAAGCTATCTAGTGCTGAAGGGTAAAAAGCCCTAAAAGGATGGGATGGCCTGTGCCTGCAATCTTTCTGCAGCACACTTTCAGTCTTTTCTGCAATGACTCATCTAACCCTGCGCTCTGCCCTGTGCCCCCTTTCTTCCTGCTGTGATGCCCCTGCCCCTTCGGCTGGAGATCGTGAGCGGGTGCCGCCGGCTTCCCTTCGGTGCCCACAAAAAGGAGCCGCTGCAGACCGGGTCCTCCTTTCCGCCCGTGCAGAGTACCCTGGGGGCTGTGAAGTATTAGCTCTATCACAGTGGCTTTGCTCATCTACAAAAACTATTTCAAGGCACATTATATCCAGAGCCCATATGTTACTTCAGTGCTGCCAAAAGAGTTCTTGTTTACTAAGATCATGCTTTCAGTCGGTGTTCAGAGTGTACTAAATAGCACCATTGATACTACTTAAAATAAAAGGTGTCAGCACCTTGTCTGCCCCAGCAAATTGCTCAGCGCTTTCAGCTCTCAAGATGTCCCTGTGCACTAATGCCTCCAGCTGAGCTGCTCCTGCTCGCTCGGTCTGGCAGCGGGGCCTGATTCTGCTCCGGTCCCGACCCATCCTTGGTGCTCTCTCGCCCCGTAAAGGCCATCCTGCGTGCTCCCCCGTCTCCCCGTGTACGTGAGTTCTCAGGCACCGCAGGGGACGCGCCAGGTGAGAGCAGCATTAGGGAAGTTGCTCTTAGGTTGGGGTCTTGTGCTTTTTTATTTTGTTAATGCTTTTAATGTCTGGAAATGCAGAGGAAAGCCAAAGCCGTATGTCCGTAGGTGCTGATGCTACAAACCTCCGGCAGAAGGGCAGCTTCTGCTGGGGTGTGAAGAGCAGGCACAGAGCCTGTCCCTGTGCCAGGCCCAGCTGGGAGTGCAGCTGCATCCCCAGTGCCATGCCGTGCTGTCCTGGGGCCGATGGGACCCTCAGCCCGCCCTTCTGCTGACTGAGCCGCGCTCCGGCTCTCCTCCCCTTCCTCGCCCCTCTGGGTAGGACTTCAGTATCTTTCAGTTTTCTGGCATCTTCTGCTTTGTTTCTTTTCCTCTGTTTACCTGAGCTCCTGGGAGATGCGCAGCTTTCCGAGCCAGAATCGCAGATTTTTCTAGTCAAAAGCAGAACGTTAAGGTACAACACTGGCCCGGTGGCTGGTTTGATATTTCGGTTCCTGGCTGAAAATATCAGATACACAAGTTGCACAGAAATTCTTGAAGGAAAAGTCACCAAATTCTTCCAAATGTCACAAGCAAGTTTGGATTCAGGCTGGGCGTCCGGCAAAGGCTCAGGGGAGGTTCCGTATTGTGGCAGCTGCTCTGCCGTGAGCCGGCGAGCTCACTGTTCCGCCGGGTTTCACCTCTCATCGACGTGACCCTCTGGTTCTGCAGGGCCCAGCCTGCCCCCCTCCCGCTTCGTTCCTCCTGGAAGGAGGGGATAACAGAGGGGGTCTCTGGAGGGGGCTCTCTAGCCGAGCTGACGACTGCCCCTGTGGTGCAAGTCACTTCAGTTTCTCATCTGTGGGGCAAGAGATGGAGGTGGCGCGAGCCGTGCTCGGCCCCGGCACGCGCAGCAGGCTCACTCGGGGTGGCGATAATGCCGCTTCTGAAAATCACAGCGAGATCCTGAAAGGCTCTCGATGCCTGAAAGGCAACGGCTTTTTCAAGTGGAAAGTTTTCTTATATGTAGTTACAGCTCCTTGTTTCCATGGTTGTTACGGTCCTGTGCGCTAACGATGCATACCCAACTCTTCTGACATGTAATGACTGCCTCTCGGTCTGTTAAACGCACCATGTAGTGCATTAGAGAAGCTGGATTTCCTGCTGCCCTCATTCTCTCTGTTCCATCCCCAAATTTTCATTAAGGAAATCAGCTGTATTTTGCTTATGAAAACATTTAGGTCCAAACTTGCCTGAGTCCTTCCTGAGAGACAAAGGTTTGGTTTGGCTTGAGGGAGGAGGAGAGAGTTGGTGTTGGTAGCTGCCGGGTGGAGAGCAGGAGTGCAAGGGAGGAGACGTGGTGGTTCATGTCGGCTGTCCTTCCCCGCGAGCAGGCACAGGGATGCGTCAGAGCTCTGACATCCAGGGTCAGGAAAACACCTGCTCGCAGATGGACAATTACCACTTTAAAATGGGGTTTTGCTGAAAGAAATACAGGTTAAAAATTCTTCTCTCTGCTGAGCTGAAAATCTAAAATGTCTAAAGGTGTCTGGATGGAACGGGGCGGTGGGAGAGGGGGCAGAGGTGCCTCTCTCACCGTTTCCCGGTTTCTCCCTCTTTTGCCCAGAGGGACTAATTGGTGCTCAAAGGGAACCGATCTCCTTTTTTATGAGTGAAATCTGTTGTCTGATTAATTATTCATTTGTAGCATGATTGGCAGCTTTGAGGTGGTGGGTTCACAGTCAGTAAGGGGTGATCTGCTGACTGACAAGGTTAATTGCTGCCTCGCGTTATTGGTGATAACGATTTATGTTGACAATTCCTCATGTTTCTCGTGCAGACAGGGGTTTGCCGCGCAGGGTCAGCCAGCGCTGCCCTGTCCTGCCCCGTGCTTTCCTCAGCAGACGGGAGCAGCCGTTCCCTTGCTGCAACCCTTGGCACGTGGGAAGGGATTTCGCTCCCAGAAGCGGGTCTCACATGCTAAGCAATGTAAAAGAAGCTTTAGAAAAGCATCAGTTGCTTCTACCTTTTTCCCCTTCTTCTTTTTGACATGTTCTCTGCATATTGATCAGGGTTCAGAATATAAAAGTGAGACTCGGCTCTGCTCTGAAAGTCCCTCCTCGTCTAGGAGCGCCAAAGCTGCCGTTTTCCAGGGGGCTCGAGTGAATAGAGATGAGAAAGATTTATGAGGGTGACCCTTAAAAATCATTAAAATGGGAAGGAATTGTCTTTTAAATCTCAGTGTAGAGGAAATGGCAACTTCTGGGGATTATTTAATAAATGCCCAGCCGCAGTCCCTAAAATGCCCCCTTCCGCCCCAAACGCATTTCCGGGGCAATGCCCACCTCTTGCAGTGAAGGAGAGAGAGGAGGGCTTTGGGGAGCGAGGCTCGCCGCGCTGCAGGAGCCCGCAGCTGGGCTAGCTGTCCCCAGGGCCGTGCCTCTGCTTTAGAGGTTGTTTTACCGTAGCCTCGCGTGGCACAGCTCCGACCGCTCTCATCGTTCCCTTCCTGGAAACCGCAGACATTTCCTCCCTGCCTCAATATAATAAAGCAGAGTCATAAAGATCTCAGACTAATAAACATTGGCCTTTAGGGTGCTTTCAGCTTTTATCAAGCTAATAAGATTTTTGACTTGCATCGAAAGGGGAAGCACGTAAACAGAGCTTTTATGAACCTGCGGTCTTGTCGGAGGGTCTCGGGCTCAGGCACCTTTCTGTAATGAAAAGCGCAGCAGCCTCCAGGCAAACCACGCTGGGAGAGCGGTTCTGCAGATGGCTGTTCGTGGAGTACCTGGACTTAATTATTGGTCCGATACCAAACTTTCCGTAGGTAAACGAGGGCAGGGAGAGGTACGCCTGAGCCTCGCTGGCTGTCTTACCCCCTCCGGCCGAAGGTGAGGCAAATGGGATCCGTCCTTCCTCTCCGTGGGCTGTGCCCAGGCCCATCATCGCCACTCCTGAACACACACAAACCCCCTCTGGCAAGCAGCACTAGCAGCCCTTCTCCCGGGATGTCTGAGTTTAGCTGTGAGCTGGGGTTTGTATCACTGACTTTTATGGCTGATTATCAGGAGAGACAGGGGATGTCATTAAACAGCTTGGCTTTGGGTATAAAATTTCAAGAAGAAGGCAGCTGTTCTGTATAAACAGGCATAAACTTCATTATTTTCTAGAAATTATTTTTATTTAAAATTTAAAACCATATTACTTCATACAGCAAACTGTGCACTTTGATATATCACAGTGTCTTAAAAAGGAAAATAATCAGAATTTTTTCTTTTGATTTTTTTTTTGGAAATTTTATTTACATCAGCCTAGAATGATCAGCAAGTAACACAGTTACTATGAAACCAAAATTGTTACAAAATGTTTACAAAAAACTATATTCATAGAAATTCTGCATGTCCACAAAGGAAAATCCCCTGAATGTCACGGAGACCATTTTTTTCCTTTTTTTCCACTCTTTTCTGTTTTTTTTCTTTTTCTTGTCTTTTTTTTTGAGAAACATGTCAAAGTAAGGTACAGACAGCAGAGGGCTTGTGACCCGAGCACCGCGGCGAGGCCCGCGCGGGGACGCGCCGTCGCAGCCCACGGTCGCTGGGTGTCGGGGCTCGGGGTCTCTGCACGGTTTGGCCGCGCGTGGCTCGGGTTAGCGAGCGCTGGGTGACAGCTGCCAGGATCGAGGGGTCCCTATGCAGCGACCTTCCCAGAGAGCACCCATGCTCGTGCCCGGCCCGATCCTGCTCCGCAGAAGCACCCACAGAGGGGAGCGGTGGTTGCCCGGAGCTGGAGCTGGTTCCTCTTCACATATTCCATCTCTTTGTGGATCTGTCGCCTCGACACCGTACCCAGCATGCGCCGTTGGTTAACTCCAAACAGAAAAGCAAGCCCAAACAAAGCTGCCTGCCCTGCCCCTGCTCTGTCTCACNGGGAGTAACAGGAGAGACCCCGGGCTCTGCTCAGCAGTGTGGCCACAGGCTGCGGTAGTTAACTGGGTCTGGGTGGAGCTGCCCCTGGTTCACCGCAGGAAGGCTGAGGTCTGAAACCGGCTCACCTCCCCTCAGTTCACAGTGAGCGGGAGCTCGCGGGGACGGGGCACCCAGCGGTCCCCGCCAGGCTGGGGTCCCAGGCAGCTCCCGCGTGTCTGGAGTGGTGCAGAACATTTCCTTGTTAAATATGTCAAATGATGAGGATTTAAACATAAAGCCACAATGGAGATGCATGAAGCTAGCTGCTATTTCATGGCTGCTTTATGGCCAGTGCAGAGAGGGAAGGGAGAAGGTTTATCTGCAGGATTTGGTCTTGCTGGCAGATAGCACCAGTAATTCCAGATTCTCACCTCTCACTGCGGGACGTTTGTGAATAAAATCAAATCAAACTGGTGTCAAGGATGAATAAATGGGGTTTATGATATTAGTAATATTTATTTATTTTTAAAAAATCTGCCAAGAAGCAAGATGAATGCTGTTTTCTGTGGTATTTTACTCTCTGGACATTTAAAGCCAGTTTCAGGCTTTGTTTTTATCTCTGCCTTAATTGCAAAAATCTCCTTCTAAGAGTTCAGAAATCTGTGCAAAGGAAACATAAAGCCTACTACTCTGACAAGCCTAAGGTTTTGCAAAGAAATACAGAAAGAATGTCATTAGCTTTGGGTAACAGACCCATACATCTGATCTGTCCTCTGCTTGTTGGTCAGCCAACTATTAAGAACCCAGTGGCCACCAGTTGGCAGCTTTCACCCCTCAGTTTCATGGCTTCTATGAAAAGGTGAAAGTTTGACATAAATTCTTTGCATATCTTTACTTGAGTCAAGATGTGGCAAATTACCTTTTCTTTGTTTCAGGTCACTATGTTGCTTTTTTACACGATGGAAAAACAAAATAAGGACAAATGATGATCTGTGATGGGGGGAACAGCTATCTCCCCTTGAGCTAATTTGTTAATTCTGATCGGCTCCAAAGATAACCTTCCTGACTGAGCCTCAGAATGAAACAGGTGGGGAAAAAAATCTGAAATCAGCTATAGACAGGTTTGTTCCTTTGGGCGAGGATCAACTTTCCAGAAAGGCCTTGCAGCTAGGGGAGGGCAAACTGGGTCAGCTCAGCGTCTGGTTCCTGTGGCGGCCGTGGCACCTCGCTACGCTCACGACGCAGAGGGCGCAGTTTTGGGACGCAGAGCTCGGGTGCCGTCGGGCTGCTCCATCGCTGCCCTGCCGGCCCTCCAAACCAGGATTTAGGTGGCGGGGACAGGAGGGGTTTCCAGCAGCAGCACGATCTGCGGGAGGTCACTGTCACCCTTACCTGCGCAAGGGCAGGAGGCTGCTCTTTTCTTCAACACCAGTGTTTAAATCGGAGCTTTGAAGCACCTTTGCAATGCTCTCTGTGTGATGTTCCCGGTTACGATGGGCAGAGCCGTTTCTCTGTGTTTCATTTTGCAAATTAATCCGCAGAGCGTCCCGCTGGCCACCCGTGCGGGTCCCTGTGGAGGGATGAAGCTGAGTGATGTTACTCGAGCGCTACTTTAGGTCAGCGGAGGGGTCTTTGGTAATTCTCACTAAATTCATCCGCAGGACCAGCCTTCTGGGTTAAGCAACCTGAAAATAAGAACTCAGTTCATGGAAGATTTCTTGAAAACATTTTAGTGTGTGTTTGCTTAAATCACGTGGAGATGCTGCCTGAGGGGCTGCGGTTCACCGGGCAGAGCAAGAGGGGTGTCAGGCTTGGCTCGCACAGTGCTGCTTGTCCCAGGCCAGCCCTGGCCCTGCAGGCTGAGACTTTGTCTTTCAGGTCTCTGATGCCACGGAGGAGCATTCAGTCCGAAACCAGGCGTACAGTCCTCTCCTGGTCCGAGGGCGAACGCAGCAGGGCCGCAGTTCGGCACTGCTGAATTTCATGGAAATTGATAACTGTTCAGCTCTTGGAAGCAGCTCTGCTCCTGCTGCTGCTGAAGCCTGTGGACTCGGCCGCTTTCCGCGCTTCTTTGCAGGAGGGACTGAGCTTTGCAGAAAGAGTGAAGGAGCTGAGGACCTGGAGATCACGGTGTCACCCTGGGCGCGGGCTGGAGCTTGGCATGGGGTGTGTGGGTGCTGTCGCTTGGAGATGGCAGTAGCTCCCGTGCATGCCACGCTGTCCCATCCCTGGCCAGGAGCTTGGCTCTGTTCAGGCTTACTCGCCCCTTCGCAGCCAGCTGTCTTGGATCTACGGATGAGGGGGTGTGTTGCCTTCTCCCTCCACACCCCCACGTGGACTTCCAGCTGCGGGTGGCCACGGCCAGCACAGCTGTGAGGTAAAGGACCACCGTCAGCTGCTTTGAGAGAAGGCACGGCCTTGACCATCACGGTGCTTCACAGATACCTCTCCCTTTCCTAGACAACGTATCCTAAATGTGCTGTGTATGTCGGTGTGGAATAGATGCTCGCACAGGCGGCTGCTCACGCTGCACCTGACAAAGCGTTTCTTTTTATTGCCATGCTAAAGAAGCCTTGCTCGGGGGCTCCTCCTTACCCGCCGAGGGTCAGTTTGGCTCAATTCTGTTTCGCCTCCATGTGGTTTTAGTATGTAAACATCAGACTCCTGGGTGGTAGTGTGTTTGGACTCCATGAGGCCTGTAGGATCTAAGCGTTAAAGAAAAGGAACGAAAAATAACAAAACTAAAACAGAAAAGCCCCAAGACCCATGTTACAGTCCGCGCTCTGAAGTTCTTGCTTCTGTGCCGGTGATCAATGCAGCTGTGTTGTAAAGGCCTTGTTCTTGAAATGAACCAAACCAGGCTTTTTTTTTTCAGTTTTTTTTTTCCTTGTTTTTTAATCCTTTCTTCCCTAGTTAAGAGTGCATCCAGCCTTGTCTGCTGCAGTTCCTTCCCTCCCGCCCCCCCGTTCCCATTCCCTAGGGAAACACAGGTGTCAATCCGGTGTTGCAGGTCATGTTGTCCTTCCCTGGCAGCCGTCGATCGTTGAACGTGTGCATGTTGATCACGGCGTCCGTCTTCACCATGACGGGTGGCTGGGGCTTGTGCTTGACCCGCCGCTGGCAGGTGAGCGACAGCCGGATCTCATCGGCCATGGCGCTGCAGAAGGAGCGCTGGGGAGAGCAGGGACAAAAAGCACCGTTACTCCTGGCAAAACGTTCTGCTAACCTCTCCGTGAGGAGGATGCTGAAACTAGGCTCTGCAGAGGGCAAGCACGAGGTTTAGGCTGCATTTAAGGCATCAGCTGTGCTTAGTGGGATTTCAGTGATGCACAGGCATCTGGTTGATCCCTCTCTCCTTTGGCAAGAATTGTACCTTTGACACACTAAATCCTGCAAAAAGGCAGAGCTATAGGCGGCTGTTGGAGTGCTGGTGCTTTGTGTGATCCCTGCTGGGGGTCTGGTAGAATTATGTGCTGGGAAACAGAGGGCTATCGAATCCTGCTGGGCTTGCTAGTGGGCAGTTTTCCTTCATCTATCTAGTCCATCACATGGGCAGCTTGCTTTGATTTCTGGTCATGCATGCAAATGCACTTTCCACTTACTTATGTACCATGACACGCAAGGAAGAGGGGAAAAAAAAAGCATAAAAGCAGTCCTCTTGTTTCATGAGCACTAATCGGCCACTGCGGGTGGGATGGGCCGCTTGTATAAGTGTTGTGAAAAGTTGATAAAGTAGTATGAGGCTTCCTGGTGGACCCTGACCAGTTCCTCGAGGCTCTTTGAACAGGAGTGGGGAGAAGAGATGGAGACTTCATGCGTGTATACATTACATCTGGAATACACAACGTGATTGTGGTGAGTGGATATAACAGCTCAGACGGGTCCCTCCCAGGGACCTCTGTCTGTATTTTCACGACTTATGTGTTGGCGCTTGGACCTCCAGGCAGCAGGGGCAGGGCTGAGTCCCTCTGCCCGTCTCCCTGCCTGTCTCTGGGGTCAGCGTGCAAAATCCTTAACGGCTGGGCTAGTGGTGCAGGGAGACGGAGGAAATCAGTACCTGCTCACGCTCCGCTGTTTTGCGCAGCTTGTAGATGAACTCCACCATGGCCACGAAGACAGACAACACCAACCCTGCTGCCAAAACGATGAAAATCCCACCGATGTTCTGGATGCCCAGAGCACTGGCCTCCTTGTTCTCATCCTCAGGACAGCCATTCCCTCGCCACCACTTCTCCTTCATTATATGGAGCTTGTCCTCCTCCTGGAGCTGGAGGATGGCAATGGTGATCTTGTCCCTGTACGGTGACCCTGGGGAGGGGGAACATCATTACACACAGAGGGAAAGTAGGAGAAAAATCGCACAAAGTAGGGAAAGAGTCTGTGCTAGGCAGGGCTGTTCAGACCACTCATCAACAGGCAGACAGCATAAGCTTTGGTATTTGGAAATTTGCTGTTGGGAGTGGACTGTCTTAATCCCATCTGTTGTATTTGTGGTAACCAGCCCCTTCCAGGGCTACCTACAGAAACCCCACCGCTGTCACTCACCCATGGGAGTTCCAATCCCGTAGCCTTTGGAATCGATGAGCCCCCCGATCTGAGTCAGGTTGCAGTTCCTCTGGGTGATGTATTCGATGGTGGTTGACTCCATCAGCAGGGCATAATCGGCTGTGAGGGTTCGCTGGATTCCTTCCTCGTTGTTTTTAACAAGTGCTGTGGGTTTGCTGCTCATGAAAGCCCACATTTTTTCAAATGTGGAAATTTTTGATTTCTGGAAAGACAGTACCCCACCCCCCAAAATAAGAATTAGTCTGTTTCTATTTGCAGAAACCTCGTGTCTTTACCCTGAATGACAGCCCCAGTTGGAGAACAGATCGTGTAATGGAACTATTACCAATTTGACCTTGTCTTAAGTATCTCTCTACTTTCACTGCCCAATGTCGTTTGGCTTCACGTTGCCATAACAAGAGACAAAGGTTCCAGCACGCCTTGTGCAGACACTCAGCAGGAGGAGACGCTGCTCCAGAGACCTTATCCTGTAGGTGGGACTGAACTGTTCATTCGCTTCCGTGGAGTATGGCGAGACCCTGCCTCGATGCCCTGCAGAGCTCGCTAGTGTGACATGCTGTCCCTATATCTGCTTAAATGTATTAGTTTCCTAACCAGAATTTGGTTTATCCTGTAATGTTTCTGCACAATGAGAGAAGACAGAGAACATTTCAGAGAGCATGTTTTTCTTTTGCACACACTCCATTATATTTTTGTCTTTCCTCAAGCATTGCAAGAAAATGTGTCTCCTCTGAGATATGTGCAACTGCCAAACAAATTTAACATATCCACATAAACAGAGGCATAGAAATATTCAAGAAGATTGTCTTATGGCTAAAAATAAACATGGATATTCTTTCACTATCAGCAGGCGTTCTGTTAAAACAGGAGGAATATGTTTTCTAGCTTACTATTCATGTGAATGTTTTTTTTTTCTTCTTCTAGAAAGTGTTGGGTGAGAAGAAATATGGTTATTTTATGCCCTTGCATAACATTTGAAATATACCATTTATCTACGACCACCTGCTAATTGTCTCTATGTCAGTTGTCACAAAAGACATAACTGGCTTTAGTCTAGAAAGGCTCCCCAGGAAAGGCGCATCGGCTTTCTCGTGACCCTTTGTCGGTCACTGTGTTCCCGTGGGTGAATGTAGCTCTCAACAAACCAGCTCTATACATCCAGCTGAGCTCTGGAAAAGCACTTGGATATTGAGGCTTGTGTTCATGCTGCTGCCTGCTCCTTTATGTGCCATTCTTCTTTTCTGCCTAATTTCTTGGTTTTCCTAGGCCTCTTATAAAATAAGAGGCAGCTTAGTCAGCCAAAACCTCCTCCTCCTCCACAACACTACTTAGTAAGAGCCTGAAGCCGGCTGATAAGTTGGAGGGGCTGATAAGTCTTTGTGCTTCGCCTTGAATAAGGGTAACTGCTCACCTGCAGCTGCATGAGGAGTCGCTGCAGCAGAAGCTGCACTTTCTGGTTTAGCTGTCGTTTATCTCTGTTTCAGGTCTCTGTCCTTCCGTAAGAAAGCAGGAGATGGAGCCCCAGCCCATCCCAGCTGCTGCTATCGCATCTCCCCCCTTGTCTTTCAATATCACCCAAAACATGCCAGCTTGGGTTCTTCTCATAAAAACACCATAAATAAGGGTAAATTAGCTAAGAAAAGAAGTCCCTCATCATAGACTTCATATTTCAACTGCTTTGCCTGTCCACCTCCTTGTTTCAGCATATTTAATAAAAGCTGGCACGTGGCTCAACACCCCGAGGCTGGTTAGTACAGCAGGGTGACAAAGGCTGTTCCTCTGTCTTTAACCCTGTGGGCTCATCCTCCTGCCTGAAACAACCACGGACTCATTTCTTCTCAGTTAAAGCTCATGCTTGTTCTAATCCACTTGATGAACGTGCAGTAGTGGATGCGCCGGAGCAAACCTCATTCAAGAGGCAGGATAATCTCCCTCACTTGAAAATCTGGGCCAGTGCCTGTAAGGTAGATTTGTGGCATCTATCAAACCTCAAAGAGCAGCAAGAAATGTAGCCTCCAAAAGGATTATTAAATATCTGTGCATTACAATGGGTAATTGAAATGAATAGCATACTTGGCTTGCTGATAATGACTTGTTTAACATTTATATAGTTCACATCAGAGGCCTCTGGGTTCACTGGCTCTCCCTTTCTCTCCTTCTCTTCCTGCATTTAATGCTCCTTGGGTGTTGACACAGAGCTCTTAAACAACATCAGTGTTCTCCCAGTTTAAAGCATAGAGCAAAATAAACTGGCAAAAAATCAATAGGCTGCATTTAGTGAAGCTAATAGGACTTGCATGAGGCATTGTAGCTCTTCAGGCAACTTAAATTACATGAGACAGGGCTCCCTGGAAGAGAAAAAACACTTTTCTCTTCTCTTCTTAAATCACTGCTTCTGACCAGCTGAAAGGACTTAATTGTATTTTGAAATGCCAGGAGGACCCCAGCTTTCTGAGCTCTGGCTGCGCTGCTTCAAGCCCCCTCTGGGCACCCTGGGTGGGGGGCACCGGGCTGGGGGCACCCTCGGCGGGGTGAGCACCCTCTCTGGCTGGAGCACACCGAGGTGAGGGCTTGCCATGAGGCCAGAGCTACCTGCCGCTGCTTGCTCATGCCTAACGAAACAGCCGAAACGGGGACCCGGCAACACAGGGCTGGAGCCCCTCAGCAGAGGAGGGCTGTCTCCCCGCAGCAAAACGCCGCTGGTTGCAATGGCCTCGTCTTCCCCAAAGATAAGGCTGTGCCAGCTCCTTCAGGGAGGGCAGGTCAAGGCCTCAGTGCAGGCAGGGCAGCTCGACACACGTCTCCGGTCAGGGCAATCTCAGGCACCCCCGGAGCCTATAACCTGCTATCTCCTCACTGGGAATTCATTTCCTATTAGTTTCTTTAACTTAGCTAACATGAGGTAAGAACATTTCTTTTCCAAGTGAAAATTCACCAGCTGTAATTCTCAGCACAACTCTAGCAGTTTGATAGACCTGGCTATTTGTTAAAAGTCCAATTTAGAAGCAATTGTCAGTCATTGCGAGAGCAGTCATCAATAAAAAATTGCAGGAGCAACCACGGTGAGGAGCATACAGGCTCCGGCTGACACCTAATTCTGGAGAGCTTTGACCACTATGCGTTTTTTTCCTATTAGCGGAAAAGTTGTTCCTTCCTGCCTTTCTTCCTCTCAGAATACTTCAGCCGCCCTGCAAAGGTGGATGCTCATTTATGGGAATTTGGATGAGGCCACCTGAGACCATGCTGTTCAAAAAGGAAAAACATCTTAGTAGTAATTTAATAGTAAAGAATGCCCGTAAATTGTGGTCATGCTGCTGGACTTCGTGTGTGTGTACATTTTGTTTTGCTGGACCTCTGATTTTACAGCTTAAGTATTTACCTTAAAAAGCCCTTACTGGGGTTAGTTACTGGTTTGAACTGATATTTGCTTTGCTGAGTTGTGGCTAGGTGCATATTTCTTCTCTATGGAATCACCATTTACTTTTATGGGCTGCATAAGAGAAATCCCAGCTGGTGGCAGGCAGGGAGAGCCTCCGGTGCCCCTGCATGCTGTGTAGGGTCCCCGGGTCCCCCCCAGTGACGACTGCTTTGCTGCCAAAGGTAGACGAAGAGGAACCGCTTGGTTGCTCTGAAGCATTAAGATAAATGGCCTGACACTGACTTCTTCCTGGCAGAGAAATTCCAGAGTCAGGAACTCCGGAACATTAGGAATGATGGAGATTATTGCTAATGAACAAGGGTGGTAGTTTAATGCTGCTGCTCAGTGCAGCCGTGGTTCACACCAGGGGATCGTGCCTCTCCCCTGCTTACGGCTCTCCCTCTGATTCATTCGAGTGGAGCTTCTCATTTTGGTCGGGATAAGATACATCAGAATCCGGTCTGCTGTCCTCTGCATCTTAATAAAACCCTGCGTTAGTGCTAAATGAGATGCATGGATGAAGAGCCGAGTACCAGCCCCTCTGAATGCAGCAATTGCAACGACTCTGAGAACGCCTCTAAATTCATTCTTTAGAGTCACAGCTCACAAGCTACCTTTAATAACCAATGCTTCAAGACCAGTCACCCAAATAAATTAATGGAATAGTTTAGAGGAGCCACTACAAGGCATCTTGCCAAGACATATATGCTTTTTTATCAGTGAAATGGGCAAGAAAGTAACTTTCAGGCTTAAGATTTTCAATTCCAGCCTGTATGAAAAAATAAATTGATTTTCACCAACTGAAGATACTTACTCTTGAGGATTTAACATTTCTGTTCAAGTGAATGTATAGGTACACACATACGTGCACTCTCACACCCGTACTCCAAGCTGCACATTAAACCCGGCGTTTGTTCAGAGACCGACAGCATCCTTTGCAAGAGATGAAGGATTTCTAGCATGATTTGTAACGAATGCTAGATGCTGTTCCTAAATTAATTGATCTGTGTTTATCCCTGTAACTCGATCTGCATTGCCAAGGAACAAATAGCTTCTCAAAAGTTCTTTTCATTAAGTCAAAATCTGCCAGTACAGTTGGTAGAACTCTCCCGCGTCCTGTTTGCCGTAGCTCGTGAGCTCAGCTGCACAGGCAAAACCTTTGCGGAAGCAAGGTCGCCCCTGGGGTCTGCCCCAGAGATGCGTTTTGGCTTGGTTCAACGGGGAACTTCTGCAGTGACTTCGGTGAGCTCTGCACAAGCCCTTGGTCCCCCGACCACAGGCAGAAAACTGGTTTGCGCTTTGGGAGCTGTCTCAGGGAACAGTACGCGAGGCGTCTGCCTTCCTCTTCCTCCCGCTTCCCGTTGCTCCCTAAGCTCAGCTCCGGGATCGTGCTCTCCTCCTGCGGCCCCAGCTCCCGCTTTGTCAGACCTGCCAGGTGCCAGGAGGGCCGCAGACCCAGCGAGGTTCAGCGAAGGACGGCGATGGCCATGGCCGCCAGTCACAGAGGAAGGGGGCTGCAGGGCCCAGGCCGCGGCATGGGGGTCAGTCCCTGTGCTTTGCAGCCGCTTTAACACGGAGAAGCAGAGGAGCGAGTTCCTAATGTGAGGGGACTGACTCTGGGGAGGTCATACAAGGAGCAAGGTAGCAATCTGGGCTCAGTCCAAGCGGGTAATCCACAAAAGAGGTGCAGTGGGGGATCCCAGTCAAGACGCTGCCATCACCCTTTTGTCCCGGCAACGACTGCGGGAGCGCTTGACCGCCACATCTCCAGGAGCTTTTCGAGCGCAGCAGTTGCAGAGCGCCGTCTCTCCCCTGGTAACTCCGCTTTCAGCAGCGCGGAGGAAGGTGACACGAAGCCTCGTGCAGTTTGCCGTTCTGCCAGTCCAGAGTGCAGATCCTGGGCAGGCACCGGAGGCGCCCGCTGCTCTGTCCTCCAGACCTCTGGCCGCGTGAGGGATGCCCCGGCGAAGGCGGTGCTAGCAGGGCACCCGAACTGAAACCACCGCGGGGTTTGCCCAGTCGTTTGACAAAGACCTCGCTGAGGGGTGGGAGAAGTTCTGGCTCTCCCATATTTCTTCGTACACGAAGGACAAGTGAACATAGCATCCCACGTGAGCACTCTCGCTGCTCCAGTAATCAAAATGCTTGTCAGAAGGAACATCCCTGAGAATTCATCTCCAAACAACAATAATAATAAAAAAGAAAAAGGAAAATAAACCCTGCCAAATGCCCGTTAGAATCCTGAAGAATGATTCTGATGGATAATGATATGAAACAATAAATATACTGTGTCCTTGACGATTTTTAAAAAAGACAGTTTCCTTTTATTCCCATATAAAACTCTTATTGGAAAGAGTTGTTAAAACACAACAGTAAAAGTCTGTCTTTTCCTAAAGCTGTTGTAGGTTTATATTGCTTTCGGAAGGTAGCGCAACACGTCTGACCATGCCAAAGACAAACCTGCCCGCCCCAGCTCCAGAAGGAAGGAAGCTAACCAGCAGCAACCTGCCATTCCGAGCAACTTTTTCATTTCCCAGAATTAATTAAAGATCAAAGCAAACAAAATCCTCCATATTTCTTTATCTGTCTGTGTTCCTGCCTGGCACGGTAAGCGTAAAGGTTTGGAAAGTATAGTGGCTCCTTAACCAAGTCCTAGCCAAGAGTTGCGGAAGAATGCTGCTGTTTCTTGTTATTAAAATTCAGCACGTTGGCTTCCTTTAATGGGTCTTGGCCATTAACATGCTGATGGCCCAGCCTAGCTGCCTTTACACTGTGCCCGTTCACATCGCTGCAGTATTCCAGGCACAACCTGCTTTTTAAAGCGTGAACTACGTTTGTCACGCTTTGGCCCATACATTTTCTTCCGAATTAGGGTGACCAGAGGGGGAAGGACCATTCCCCAGCGCAGCAGGGGTGTGGGGGGAGGCAGCCCCGGTCCCGCAGCCAAGGGCTCTGATCTGCCAGTGCCCCCGTCGCCTCGCTGACACAGTGCCCGGGGAGAGCGTCGGCGCCGGCCGAGCGCCGCAGCGCTGGGCCCTGGGCTCGGATGGGCGCTCCCCCGGGAGCCTGCATGGCTGGGGCCTGCACCGCCTGCATGGATAGCTCCAAACCCTTCCTTGAAAGGCGGCTTTCTGAGCTCATCATTGAAGTTAAATTCTTCTCCAAGCTCGGGTGACCATTCCTTAGATTAACCACGCCTCATTTCTATTCCTTTATTCTCTCACTCTGTTTTTTAAAAGTGTGTTTTTACAGGCCAGCTGTGGTTTTAAAGGTCTTTTTAAGTCTCTGTTTCTTTCCATTTTTGAGGCAATAATGAAATATGAATACTCTTAGCACCATTCTCTGCAGTGTTGGCTAACTTCTGAAATTAATTATCCTTTAAAGAGAAGAAATTAATGTAATTTGATTCTGAGGCATTGGTGGTGTTACCTTGCACAGGGTTTTGTAGGTTAATAAAACTTGACTACATTAATGTGGATACCTGAAGGACAAGAAAGATATTTCAGCTGTAAAAAATACTGGTCAGGGAGGGCACTTTGCAACATCTG
Organism: Anhinga rufa; assembly: GCA_013400875.1. Lineage (NCBI taxonomy): Eukaryota > Metazoa > Chordata > Aves > Suliformes > Anhingidae > Anhinga > Anhinga rufa. Next base: position 9,284 of record VZTV01114538.1, on the reverse strand, counting down.
TCCAGCTTTAGGTTTCATTTGTCTCCTCTCTGTCCCTGACGCCGGCTGGGTCAGCCTCAAGGGCTCTGTGGGGCTGTTATTGCAGAGACAAGGAAGGAGCTGCAGTGGGTGAGATGCAGAAAGAGGGAAGATACTTTAGGGAATGTAAGATTTTTTGTAGGGCTTTAATATAAGATACACCCGTCCTGTTGTGCCTAATATATGCTTCGTTCTAGGGTGTCTGAGCCAATACTGCGTACAGTCTCTGAAGCTGTAAAATCAATATCATTTTGTAATTGTGATTTCAATTAGAAATGGGGAGAGGGGAAATTAGCCATGATGCGACTCTAGGTAAGCTAAACTGACAGGGGTCAAAGTCGTGACAAGGATGCGAGACCGAAACAACCTGCTTATAAGGAGAAGCAGTGGTGGCTTAGGAGGCTTTTTGTCTTTGGTTCTTTGTTCTCACTCCTGTTGGCCTGAGCGCGTTGCATCTCTGCCTGGATGGTAGAAAGCCTTTGCCTGGTCTCACCTTGAAGAAGGTCATAGTAGCTCCGTCCTTCACTGCTCCGTACTCTATTTTAGTCTGCTTTGCCAAGTCATCTGCTGAGTCGATGGGGGATTCCATCCTCTCCACCGTCAGGAAGGCGGCAAGGTTGGCCGTGTAGGACGAGATGATAATGAGGGTGAAGAACCACCATATGCCACCAATGATCCGTGTAGAGAGTGCTTTGGGCATCAGCTCCGAGCCTGGAGTGGGAGATGGGGGAGGAGGAGGAGGGAAGTGGAAACAGAGGGAGAAAGGACTTGTTTTACATGTACGTATGTACACTATACACACACACACACGTATATTAAGGATTAGGTTTCACTATCAAAACTGTAATAGCTATGCAATTAAAGCCAACTGGTTTTGAGGTAAATTACCCAGCCATCTTGCATGCAAGGAAATCAGTGGGGTTTTTGTAGCATGTGTAGAAAAACCCTCTCCCTTTATTGCTGACCTTGGGTACAGTGCACGATTTAAAGGAAACGTTCAAACCGAAGTAATTAACTAGGCTGCTTTTATGAGATTTAAATAGCAAGCCATTTATGAACTTTTATGAGTGTTTTGTTCTGCCATTTAAAAAGTGCTTTGGTTTTATACGGATTACTTTTCAAAGGACTCACTCTAGGGAGTGTGTTCAAATACACAAGGTTTTTAAAAAAAAATCAAACAGAAAGAGAAAGGAACTATCAGGGTCCAGTACTTTGAATACTGGTTAGAAGTAGGGAAGCAGGAGATATTACAGCATAAAAGGTGTAACAGGTCTGGAATGACTTTTACTGAGCAGACATGAAGGACTAAATGGGTTGTGCTATTTTTGTAATCGCCCAAGACACCTTTTAAAGCCAGGAAAGAGCTTTGGATTTGAAACAACCGCGTTCAGAGGATATATCCAACCTGGAATTTGCAACAAAGATTGGGCTTTGCAAAGCAATTTTAAGCAGTGTGCCATCAAAGCCTAGCGTGGAGTGTAGCTCTTCTCCTATCTGACTGCAGCGAAGAGGCACCAGGAAGCAGAGGAGCCTTGGCTGTCAAGGGCTGCTTCGGTTCTTCTCAAGATCCTGCTTCTTTCCCATTCCATCTCTTGCCCTTTGATGCATTGGATGGTGTGACATCAGCCTAGCTTTGAAATATTTTTCTTCTTAGATGCAGAATAGAGTTAAAAAGAATACAGCTTTTTTCATTTATCAGCATCTGATAAGAGGGTGATTCATCCTGCTAAACCCTCTTGCTGGGAACTGTCGCTGTCCATCAGGGCGGCCGAGAGCTGGGAAGAATCTCTATTACGGCTGCAGCAGGAGGAGCGCGGAGCACTAGCACCGTGCATGCCACCAGGCTGATGCTGTAGTTCTTTTGCTCTCTGGGTATAACTACTGATAATGGTAAATTAAAGTGTGACAAATGTTTGACATTTTCCACTTATTTCTATTCCTGGATTTTCTGCAATTAGATCACAGCTGAATTTTGTTCCTTATTCAGAGCCGCTCACAAGCTCCCCCTCTGCTGTCTTCTGAACAGATTTACTCTATTCATTCCATCTATATATATTCCACTTGCTCTGTTCCATCCACATGTATGAATGTAATCCCATCCATATCCTGTTTCTAAGGTCCCTGTCATTGTGGTGTCTTACACTAGTAACACTGAAAGCGTTCGGTCTCGCAGGCAGAGGCTGCCAGGCAGAGCTGCCTGGAGAGCTCCTCACCATCCCCTTTGACCTGGCAGCCTTTGCCCTGTGCTAGAGGGAGTTTCGGGCCATTTCACGATGTGCGGGATGACCGGATAAGGATAAAAATGGAGACAGACCGGAGGGCAAGATGCCCTGCCTTCTGTAAAAGTTGATTTAAAACAGAGCAAGCCAGGGCAGAGATCCTGAAATTAAACAAATTGCTTGAATTAACAGAAGTAGGAATTTACAGAATCTGTGGGAAGCTGCTGAGTTTGGCGAATTAAACAGCTGGGGGAGAGGAAGGCAGCGTTCCTCCTCGGGGCACGGTGGGTGGGTGCCCCTCTGCGCACACCAGCAGCAGGACACGTGCGAACATGCCGCCGCTCCACCACCTAGCTGCGTGCTTCCAGATGGCACCCTCGGGAGCTGCTCCTGCTGACACCTGCCAGAGCACGCACACTTCATTAGCAGTGATTATCGTGATGCAGTGGCACGTGTGCGCCGGCAGCCAGCTGCAGCTCGCGGGGCGAGCGACGAGTCTGTGCCCGCAGCCGCGGGGTGAGCCGTTGGGATGGGGCTTCCACCCGCAGAAGGCGGAAAGTACAAAAAGAAATGGGTGTCAAAAAGGAAAAAAAGAGACTGAAAAGCTCCGGCCTGCTCTGACACAGGAGAGATCGGATGGCTTTCTTGGCATAAAAGCCTTTTCCTGGTGCCCCAGCAGGGCTCAGCCCTGGCGCAAGCCCCGCTCTGTTTCTCCATCCCGGCTGTGCAGGCGAACCGGCACGGCCCAGCGCACGTCTGCGCGGAGACGAAGTTCAAAGTGAGCGAATAACAACAAACGCAGTCGCCAAGAGCTCCTGAGCTGCTGATCACAGCCGGTTCCCCCGGTGAGGTTATTGTCCCATCAGCCCTTTGCTGGCCTTGGCCCCGGCCGGAGGCGCGCGGCTCCCCGGGAGCGGCTCCCTTAGGCGCTGCCGTGCCGTACGCACGGCGCCGAGCGCTCCCAGCACAGCGGCTCCCGGGAGGTGCCGGAGGAGAGCTGCCTCCCCAGTCCCACACCTCACCGCCTTTCAGCGGGGAGCTGGGAGCCGGTGCTGGCGAGCGCTTCTGCGCCTGTTCGGATGGTTTATCTTGTTCTTGTTGCAAACAAAATAAATTTTACATTTAAAAAGCCATGACAAAAGGCCTGGGCCGGCGAACGGGTGGGTGTGTGGGTGGGGAGGTGCCGCCGTACCTTGCTGCATCAGCGCTCCCATCCCAAACCAGAAGCTGTTCAATAGGGTGAAGTTATTCTCCACGATGTCTGAGCCGGGGTTGCAGGGATGAGCATCGTACCACTCATACGGGCTGAACCTACAGCGGCACACGGAAAGCGAGAGCTCGTTAGTCGGGATGTGGCATGACAAGACCCTAAAGGAACAGGAGAAAAAGAGCCTTAATACGCTTCATGCCGCTGTGCAGGGCCTGCTGACTCCTTCGGCTGTATTCGACAAATACAGCCAAGGTTTTCAGAAGTGACCAGCGTGGCTGTAAGCCCCGTGTCCTGCATTGCAGGCAGCAAGGAAACCTGGAAGCCAGGTCCGTCTGAGGTATCTCGGGTTGCTTCCCCAAAGCCTTCGGGCACTTCAGATCATCTCTGCCACACTACATCACACGAAGGCAACTGGAGCTCCCGGCTGTGGGGTGGGATGCGGTGCAGACACACGACCTCTAGCCTGAGTATGGAACAGTTCCAAAACCTGGGGAAAAATGGCATTTCTAGATCGACTGAGGAGGGATGCTGCAGCGGTTCTGCAGCGATAGCTGGGACAAACCGTGGTATTTCAGGGGACTCCTGCTAGTGCAGGAGTGGGAATCGGGCTGGGATTCAGCTAGGTGAGAAGCAGAACCTTCCACCACCATGGCAAGCAGGACTCCTTCATGGTCAGGGCACCAGAACAACAGTGGAAGTTGGTGTAGGTTTGCTGTGGACTGCTGCGATGCTCGGCCCTGTTGCAGGTGGTGGGAGACCCTTATCCCCTGTGGGGGCATGTTTCCATGGACAGCCCTGTACTACCTGGGCAAAACGGAGGGAATTTTCTGTGATCATCTCTCTGCAAATCCTGCCTAGCACTGGTAGGCAAGCACCACTGCGAGCGTAGCTCTTTTAGCCGGGATCTGGGGAGGATGCTCAACAGGAGAGACGCTAATATTTTTAGAGCTGTTTATTTACATTTTCTAAGAGTCCTAAATTTTGCAGAGATTAAATTAAAAACATAATTGGTATAATTGCTTTTGAACCAAGCATTAATTATCATCTCCGCTTCCTTCTGAAATCCCTGTAGCTTCACAACAGCCCTTTCTCAAAGCCCAGCCCACAGTTAGTATTAGGAGATATGTAATTCTCTGCCAGACGCGCCGCTACCCAGGGAGATGTCTTGTTGCTTAATTTCAGAGTTGGGTGTGTCTGGGGAGAAGAGCCACAGCTCTCTCCCAGGTACCCTTTGGCACAAAGACTCCCCAGGCGAGCAGCAGCGCCCGCTCTGCCCGGCGCAGCCACGCCGTGAGGCTCCCCTCGGAGCCCGACACGGGGGGACGCTCTGCGAACGCGGAGCCGCGGTCCCCGGGCACACGACCTCAGCGGGGTGAGGCAGAGGAGGGTGTCCGCAGGGAAGACCCCGTGATGGGGCATAGACTAGGTGCCACGCACAGGGCTTGGGGTTTTAGAAAAGTTCATTCTGGGTGCATCTGCCCCGCGTTTTGCTTCTGTTTTCCACATGCAAGATACAGGGTAATGGCCTCTCCTTTCCTGGCCCTTCTTCTCGCCTTCCCGCACAGGGACCATTGCCTCTCTGGGTTTGCAGAGCAGAACCAGGGCTGCCTATCCCGCTCGTTCATCTGGGCAATGGCTGGGCCACCTTACCGCCCACCTCTCTCTGCTTATTTAAATAAGACACAACCAGAAAGGAAAAACAAGAATCAGGCTGAATTCAGACTTGGCTTTCCATGCTGCCTATTCCTTTAAACTTGCTCTAGATTTATGCCAGAGGTGTATAAAGGATGGTGCCTAAGCCCTTTCTGTCAAATGAAGCCAGAGTTCAAGAATTAGATTAAAACTTTCTTGGGCTGCCAATGAAAGAATATGAAACGGAAAGGGAATTGGTAAGATCAAATGAGCCTGACAAGATGACACACTGAAGAACTTCAAGGTCTCTGAGTGAAAACCTACTGGTGCTGCTCAAATTACAGGGAAATATTCAGAAAACCGCAAAGCAACGACAGTCTTCAGTGCTTGAAAAGCGAGTGGGACCATTAGTGGAAGCAGAGGGGTAATGAAGGAAGGAGCGAGCGGGGCTTGTTGACCCCGTACAGCTGGAGCTGTAATAAATGGGGGCTGCTCAGGATTCACTCTGGGCTGGCTTCCCCCTTCCTCAGGTGCAGCGCGGGGTCTGAGAGATATTTCATCAGAAACTATGATTATTTTCTTGTCTCATCTTGGCCTTTTTGGCAGGGAAATGGGAGCATTTCAAAGAAGGTTTAAAGATCTAACAGAAAATACTTCTTTTGAGTCTAAATTGCATCTCCAGAGAAATTGCATATGGATGGCCCGGTCCTTGTTGCAATTAAGATGAATATTAAACCCACCCGCCCCGTTGTGCACCCAAAGGTGATTAGCTGTAATTTGAAGGCCTCATGAGTCTGAGGACTGGTGACAATCCAAATCAGCCGGCAGCGCAGCCCACTTGCAACCTCATACCGGAGTCGCCAGACAAATTACCCCCACGAAGCCTTACAAATTGCTAGTGTTTATGGCTCTTTGGGGGCTGGGGTGGTTAGGAGCAGAGGCTCCATCAATAACTAAGAAAGACTGATTAAAAGGGGAGATGGATCAAATACATCCTTTGCCTGCCTCTAAATAGTCCCTAAGTTGGTTTTAAGTGGCATTGACCTATGATTATAGCGTCAGCAGAGGACTCTGGTGCCTAGTTCAGGAGACTCATGTCTTTGAATTAAGGCTTTGCTATTTTGACTGTGGTTTTCTGCTGAGAATTGAATTTTAGAGGCCTTGCTGGGGTCAAAAGCGGACGGATATTGTTTCCATTACTTCTGAATGTTTTAAATATTTTCCCCATGAAATCTCTTGCTCTTCCTCTCTATGTGTTAAAAGATTATTCCTGCAGAACCTTAATTACACCGAATACTTGGTGTTCTTTAAAAGAACAGGAAGGCAGAAGACACGTCAGGGGCAAAACATGTGGTTTGCAGTATTTTATAGATTAAATTTCAGCCAAAAAAATAGCCTGATAGGGAAAAACTGTTGCGTTGCATCATAACTGCTATAATGTAGAGAGATTATGAGGCTCATTTCAGGTCGTTTCAGAACACAAAGAGACTAAACCACAGTTCTTCAGGTTTTCACCCTTCAGCGCCAGCCACGAAGCCCAGCCCAGCAAGTGGTTCAGACCCTCTTGGCACCAGAGGGGTGCCAAGGCAGCGCCGGGCAGGGCGGCGGGGGATCGGGCCGGTGCCCGGGGGGATCGGGGATCGGGGCAGGCGCTGCACGCACATCGCTGCCGGCAGCAGGGCGGTTGCCCTGGGTGCCCGAGGCTGGGCCGCCCGCGGCTCTCTGAACAGAGCGCCCGGGTTCACCTGACCGTAAAAAGTGGCTTCTAAGGAGTTTTCACATCAGGGCCTGTCCTAGCACTTCCTTCAACCTTTCCTCGGTATTTACTGCAATGAATTTCACGCACAGGTACAATTTGTACATTTAGCATGCTTTGAAAGTGGGATCTGGACAATTTGGGCTGGATTTGGCCGTTATAGGAGTCAGGAAAAATAAACCCATAAATGTAAAATTGTATTTGAATTGTCATTCCGAGCTGCACAAGCAGTCTAATACTTTATGGCATCAGAGCCCAAAGACGTTATGGCAGCAGAGCCCATCTAGCTATGTTCTGCATGGCTAACAGAGACATAAAGTGAAGGAGTTCTATCAGTCCTCGCAATATTTTTCTTTTTCGTAATTACCTCGGGTTCATTTTCCCAGATGAGTATCTTTTCCTCCCGAGAACGCCTGGTTCCTCTCTGACACAACAGAACCGCTGAGGACCTCATCCTGCCCCGCGGGGTCCCCGACAGCCTCCCCAGGGGCTTCAGCTGGGGCAGGACAAACCCGGCAGCGGTGTTCTGCCGAACTGTCCTGCAGTTTGCGTGGCCCCCGGCCCCTTGCCCGGCAGTTTCCCCCCGCAGCGAGGCTGCAGGGCAGAGCTGGCGGCAAGGCGAGGTGTTAACGGCAACGCCACTGGGCCTCCTGTAGCCGTTTCTGTGCGCTAAACCCCCTGCTTGCTGAACCCATCTCTTCGGTTGTTTTTATGAGCTGCTGTTTGTACGGCAATGCTGTGAGAGCCCGGCTGCGCTCCCAGCGGCACTGTGCAAACAGCCTGCAAAGCCGCCCGTGCTCAGGCAGCTGCTGGGGACCTCAGGGAAGTGCCTGGAAGCTGCCGTAGCTCCATTTGATAGAGGAGCATTGCAAAGGCTAGGCAGAACGACTGCAGTTCAGGTCTTGAACATGGAAGGCCTTCTGTGTCCGCTAAGAGCGAAGTGCGACCTCTCTGGCTCTGCACCTCTGCGGAGGAGGGACCAGGCGATGTGGCTGCCTCGCCACCCCACGTGGTTTGGAGCACTGATGCTCTCTGCTACGCCGAGTTTACTTTGACGACTGCTGTTATGTGTAATTAGGATATTACATAGTAAACTCAGGAAATCATCTCTATATGCCTCTGTGGACCTGAGGCATGTTGGAAATTGCAGATTTGTTGTAACGTGAGGGTTGATGGATTCTGGTTGCTGCAGTTTCGTATTTAATTTTTACTCTCACTATCTGATTGATGCCAGTGGATTAGGTAGAAGCTGCTTTCTGAAGGATGCTCAGAGGAAAACCCAGCACAGCAGCCCTTGGAGGGAGAGGGTCTGCACAGAGCCCTGCTCCAAGGTGAGGGGTCAGCAGGGAGGTTTCTGAAGGCACCACTGGCATCACTTGAACTGGAAGAAATGAGGAATGAGCGCCTGACTGCAGACGGCGCTTAGGAAACTTCCCCAGGCATGGCGTCTACACAAAACACTTGAGCATCCAGCGAGGGCTGCGCGTGGCCGGGGAGGGCGGCTGCCTGGCAGGAGGGAGGCAAGAGCTTTGTTTTGGGTTGAAAAGGTGGAATCACATATTGACAGCAGCCCTGGACTGTGCGTTTCATCAAAGACTCTGTGAAATTAATAACACATGCAAATATATGCAAATTTCACTGATTTTAAATATAGAGGCTTTAAACGTGCTAATTAGATGCGTATTAATTTTGTAAGCAGACACATTGTCTGATCTGTAGCAACGGGTTCTCCATTCTTTTGATATAGGGATGGTTTTGTGGGAGCTTTGCTGGTGGGGGGTTCAGAGACGGGAGCTGGAAACGGTGCGGGACACGGGAGCTTTGTGTCCAGGGCGCAGCGGAGAGGCTGGGCTTCTCCCTGGAGGAGGTGGGCGAGCACGAGCGCCAAAGGACACAGCTGCAAATTTACCCTTCGGTATACCAGGGAGGCGCTAATGAAATGGAAAGGCAACAAAATTTCTAAAATCATAAAAGAAAGCGTATTTTAAAGTAATTTTGCACTGGAATTCTATTAAATCTGTGGATCTGCCTGCCCTGATATAGCAAAAGAGGCTTACAGGTTTATGTTAATAAAGCAAACAAACACAAGCACATTTAGCACGGTAAAGCAGTACAAAGGATATAACACAGGCTGGAGCTAGAGAAGAAGGAAACAAGTTTCCCCTGTGGATAGCTCATCTTTCATTTTCACCACGGGGTTTGTGTCGCCTCTACAACCTCTCTCAGACACAGGTCTGAAAGGGAGCAGAGCACGGGAGTCTGGCAGTCGTGAGCAACCCCGCGCCAAGAGAGCGGCCTGCCTTTGGGTAATGGACCAAAAGTAATTTCATTAACGGCCCGGGTTTAATGCCGCGGCTCCCACTGGGTGGTCGGGTCCCTGCGACGCACCAGGCAGCACGAGGGATCTGAGCGTGGGGAGGGCGGCCTGTTGCATGGCAGCCGATGTGGC
>VZTV01114527.1:11436-31434 GCA_013400875.1 Anhinga rufa | reverse complement strand
AAAAAAAGATTGTTTTGGGTTCAGGCTTTTTTGTTTGTTTTCTTCAAAAATTTTGGAAGTGTATCTATTACCATGCCAAACTGGTGAGACTGGAACAGCTGCTCCCCACACACAGCTGAAAGTGCTCAGGCTATTTGAACTTCAGAGGTGACCCAGCGTGGCATCAGCAGAGAGAGGTGCCTTGCCTAGGATACTTGGGAAAAGACTCCACATGTTTGTGGTGGTGCTGGTTAGTCATTTCCATTCCAGGGATCTCAGACACCATGGAAATCTCAGTGTGCTAGGAATCTTACAGGCATAGGTAGGAGAGAGTTGCTGGTGCGTTCCCTGCCCTGAAGATTTCACAAGCTCATTTCCAGGTTAAGAGTCCTTCAGTCGAGCCTTCTTCCTTCTCTCTCTGGCCTCTTGAGAGTCCTAGGTCCCTGCTGGAACAGAGCTTCCTTGCTTTTGTTTGCCCTGGATAGCAACCCATCAGAGTTCACAACAATGACTCTTAAGAACACAGAAATAATTTACAGTGGTAGTTCTTTTATAGCGTCTTACTTAAGCATAAATTATTTATTGCCTGTGTTTAAAAATAAAACCTCCAAGACTGGATTTGTATTAGGCGAAAGAAAATGGTTTTGGGGTTTTTTTTTGTTTGTTTCTTCCCCCCCCCCCTGTAAAAGGTGTTCTTATTCCTCAGAATTATATATTTTTTTTTAAATCTATAGCAAAGGCTATCAGAAAAGCGTGTGAAGGATTTCCTGCTTCTACACAGGACTGAATTTCGTTTTCAGTTAAAGTCATGTCACTTTGGAATAAATTCCTTTGGATTTGATGGCCTCTCCCACTTGATGTTAATGACAAGGCAGCAATTATTTGGCCAGCTGCAGCATGCAGTGATCAGCAAACTAGAGCAGGTTTTTAACATATGTATAATTTTTCTGAGTAAAAAATTGGAAAAATAATTTGAGTAAATTGTACCGCTTGCACTGAGTCCACCTTAAAAAAGAAATTTAAGAAGGCTTTGATTTTGTTCCTGTTATTGATTGTTCTGCAGATGCTTGGCATCTTTCTCGCATACAACTGTTGTATGAGGCTATTTGCACTGTTTTTAAAATGTAATCTCTTCTTTTAGTTGAAGTGCTATACTTGCAGTCAGTTTCTGTGGGGGAGTATATGGTGGTGTTTGTTTCTTGCCCAGCCTGTCTCACTCCGCAGAGTGCATTTCGTCTCCAGGGTAGGTTTTTGACTGGATAAAAATCAGTTCTTAGACTACTATTTTACTAGCTGTATGCTAGCTGAATATCAAGCTTGCATTTCTGGTTAATACAAAGGCAGGCATTTCCTTCCCTAATTACTTACACAAAAGCTAAAATTTCTGTTGATGTTAATCTTAAAAGTTAGCTAGGAAGAGAACAGAATATGGCAAGCATACTGGATTTAGTGCTGCTATACCACTTTGTTTAGATCAAAAGGGAAACAGATAAGCAGCTTTTAATAATGATTGTGTTCCACGCATCCCTTTTTTATTTTACTGTTTACTTATCAACAAATATATTTTCTTTTTTGGCAAGACCACATAAAATAAGCTTTAAAAAAAAAAAAGTAATATTGCATAGGGTTTTGTAAGACCAGTTTGTAGTCTGGCTATTTCAAAGGCTTTTTTATGAGCTTTGCATCAAGATGATTAAATTGGATGATTTTGCTGAGTTTTGGTCACACCTCAGTATAAGTCTATAAAAATAAATTGAGCTGAGGTGAATTCAGCCCTTTGGCTATAATTACCATGCTGTTATTACTTTCCTATCTTATAACAAAAAATGTACTCTGCAGCCCTTTTCCAGGAAATACAAAAAAGCCATCCAGCATCCATCTGGTAAGATTCACCTAGATCTGACAGTGTCCATGAGCAGATGCCTTGGGAAGTGTGTAAGAACAGAACATGCATGTAGTGATATTCCTCAGGTATACTCTTCTAGCCTCCGCTGATGTTGTCATCCTTGACTTCCTGAGGTGGGGCGGTATGTTTTCATTTAAACTGAAGCATGCAGTGTTGCTTGGGGAATCGAAGTTACCAATTCTACACTGTGAAAGAACAAGTATATTTTTAAAAAGTGTGACAAATTGAAAAAAGGGGCATTGAAAAAAAAACCCAGGATGTAGTTAAAGAGGTTTGCAATGGTCATTTGACTTCAAAAGTATTTTGTGTGCAAAATTCATGAACACATCACCATTGGGAAAACAGCCTCACAGTATTTTGTTCATTGCTTTTATGCAAGTTGTATATAGTAAATGTTAGCTGTCAATATTAATTTTATTCCTATATTTTTAAAGCTTATGTAATACTGCTGCTCTTTTGTCACCTAAAGAAGGAGCTAATTTTGGCATTACTCTGCATGCAAAATTCTCACTGCAGTCTTTGCGTATACGTGTTGTAATGGTCAGTTTGTAATACCAGAGTTGAAAATGTTTGAAGATCTGGAATTGGTGGTCCCGTAAAGAATGGTACAATACTGAATGACCTCTGGAAAACAAAGGTTGCATCTGTTTTCATTAAAAAGCAGAGGGAGAGGAATCAAAACATGAGCAACAGAAGTGCACTATACGTTATTGCAGCTCACAGAGATCTCTTACTTTGTGCATCATGCATCATAGCTGTTTGGAACTACTGACAATAAGGCGATAATGGGCAGAGGATGATAAGGATCATTTTGATCAATTTGAAAGATCTACAGGAGTTTTTGTAAAAGCATCATTAGCTTTCCAAATTCAGTCAGTTTAAGATTATTTAAATCTGCTCTACAACTAACAGTGTTTCTTCCTTCCCCTATGCCATGCACTGACACATTTCTCCCCTGCTGCATCAGAAGATGTGCATTCGTTCTCTTTCCCTGATGGTAGCACTGCTTTTTTTTTTTCCTCCCCTCCCCTCTCCTTAGGGCAAGTATTTAACTGAGAGCGGTCCCTAATCTGGCTGGCTGCAAGGGACAGCATCAGGGAAGCAGCAGGAACATGTCATGTCCACACAAGGCAGGCAAGAGCTGCCCCTTTCAGTAGGGGGTAAATTTAGGTTGACTTCAGACTGACTACTCTGTCGCTAGTATCTCTGTTTCTAGTGCTTATTTAACAAACCCATTCAGTCTTCTAAATGTACTCTGTAAAACATCTCCATAGCAAGTGGTGATGTCATTTTGCAAAAGTAGGGGTGTAGGTGGAGGATACATAACCAGGGACCACGTGGCTATTTGAAAACCAAATCTTTCTCTGCACAGAAACACATGATTTGGAGATCAGAAATTATTAAGAGCAGAAAGAGAACAGAAAGACTAGTAGTGGTAAAACTAGCCTTAGCGTATCTTGGGCAAGTTTTTGAAAAGCTGTAGACTAAAATACAGGCTCCTCTGTGTTCATAATTAGATGTATCATTAAAAGGCTTAGTCTTCAGAAGTGCTGAGTGTCCTGTCACTCCCATAGATAAACAATATGTGAGAACTAAAGGAATGTTGTCCATTTTATGAATGAAATAGCAGCACTGGTTGTTTAGGGCATGATCATGGACTGGGCAGTTAAGATTTCTCAGCATCTTGTAAGTTGCAGTTGTCTCAGCTGCAAGGCAAAATTGAAGAGTTGTGTTTAGAAGCGTTGTTGGTTTAGTGTAAAGTAGCCTTTTTAGTTAATATTTTGCATACAAAGACATAGGTAGAAAAGGAGACAACAGAGAAAGCTGTGTTACATGATTATTCTCCTAGCTCTGCCTAGTCACAAAGCTGATTTGATGAAGTTACTTTGAGCAAAAATGCACCAGTCAGGGAAAGAAAATTAATATGTTCCATGTGCAAGATGGAAGCTATTTCCTTGGGTGAAAAATGCAGATGCTTGATACTGGTTCAGCTTACAGTCTGTGTGACAGCTTCAGCTCTGCTTAGTGCTCTGCTGGTGTTACAGTATGATGACTGCTGGGTACCTCTGGAACCCATTTTGGAGGAACATGTGTACTGTCAAAATGAGATGGTTCAATAATATGACATTACATACAAACACAGGATGCCTATTATAAAACACTCTGTTCTCCTTTCCTGTCTGGTCGATAGATATATAGGCATGTCATATATGAGTGTGTATATATATTTCTTTTCCATTCTAGTACTCGTGAGAGCCTGGCATCCAACACTTCAAGTATTGTTGAAAGCAACAGACGTCAGAACCCCGCTCTGAGCCCTGCACATGGCGGCGCAGGCCCAACGTTCAACTTCCGAGCCACTGCAGACCCGCCGACAAGTGAAGCTGAGAAACTGCAGAAACCTGCTAACTGCTTGCAAGCTTCTGTCACTAGTGTCTGATAGTCATCCTGCCTCAGATCTTCTGTCTCATCCTGTACAGCAAAGTTTACTACACTGGGACTGATGTTTACATCTTTGGGGAAAAATTAAAAAAAGCATCTCAACCACAGTTTTAGTGTTTACTTAAACTGTGCTGCTATGTAGACTAGGGGCAACAAAGAAATCTTTATTTCAAGGTATTGCTTTTCACATTTGCGGCTCTGTAGCAACAGAATAGCAGTAGGGATAATATGTACACTTTTTGCTTCACTTAATTGTAACTGAGCACATATATGAAAGTCTAGACACTGTAAGTGTAATCTGCATTTTCGATGTCCATGCAGTTGCCAACTTCATTTTAAAAAAATGCCACAGATGTGTGATGCCCCGGGTCAGAGGCTAAACTCTGCTGCAGAGTTGATCATTTTTTACTTCAAAAACTGAGCCACTGCTGAAAGTAACCAGCCAGGATCACCATGAGGAAAAACAATGCCAAACATGACAAGTGATGACCTCAGCTCTATCTGTGAATTATTGATACTAATCAGTCATTTTCACTGTGCGTTTTTGTGACACAATTTTGCAAATACCCGTTTAAACAAGTAAAAAGAGGTTTGGGTTTTGTTTTGGTTTGGGTTTTTTTTTAAGTATGGTGGGTGGGAAGGGAGATGGCTTCTCCTTTTGTGTTTCAAGAGTATGAGAGATGTTTACTTACTGAGACTTGATACTTGACCTTCCGTAGTCACAAATGAGGAGGTGGACCTTTGCGTAGAGGAGGGAATGGGGAAGGAAAGGAAGGGAAAGTTATAACTGTCATGGAGCCACAGTGTGGAGTGACACAAAATATAACAAATGTCTTCAGTATAAATCAAGTTATTTTAAAAAGATAATCTAATTCTTGTGTCACTTCTGGTATTGCAACTTGCCATTAATATAGGAATCAGAATAACTAATTTCTTGAAACAAAAATATTCTTTATGATATAAATGACAAGTATGGCCTGAAGAATTGATTTCTTTCTAGTGGAAGGACATAAATCTATTTTATGTAGCTTATTAAATAGAGTGCCTAAATTAGGCTATTAAAAATAGCATACATTGTAGTGATTATCAGAGAACAAAATTTAGAGAATTATAAACTTCTGGCCTTTTTATTCAGTGGATGTTATTTGCAATTTAGCATTTTATGGACATGTCTAGTTTCTAGAAATTAAATATGTCCACATGGTTGGCAGTAGAAATCTGAATTCTGTAGGTATGGTATATCCTATTTGCTCTCCCCTAAACCGTTACTCCAAAGTAATTAGTACTATGTTAATTACTGCAGAGTAACTTCTAAGGATAGTTAAACTCCAAGAGTAATTTTTAGGTATAGGGTCACATTCTGCTCTGTTACTCATGCAACCTGGTAGTGCAACAAACTGACTTCAAATTTAACTCTTCTTTTTTTTTTTTTTATCAGAATAGATGAATTGGTGGAAGAATAACAAAGATGCTAAAATGTTCAACAGCCCAAATTGTTGCCTAGAAAAGGGACATTTACATTGTGTAGCTCTTGTGGTACACAGGTATGAAACCCAACTGTTCATATTAAAAACCAGTATCTTCATCAGGTTGTAGTGACATGTATTACTATGTACACAAAGTCATTTGAGCTTCACTCATGTTCTCTATTGTCATCAGAAGTCTTTACTGACGATTCAGCCTTATGTTACACAGTTGGATATAGTTCATTTACTTATAAAATGGCTTTCTAACTCTGGACGCAATCAGTTTCCAGTTCTGTAAAGAACACCCAGTCAATGCACAGGTCTGTTTTCCTTGGTTTCAGTGTGTAATTTCCATTTCATAGGAGCAATAAGACCTTTCAGTGCACATAAAGGAAATTATTGTGCTTTTGGTTGGTTATCAAAGTCACTTGGCCTTTAGCCTTCTGCCTTATCATACCTTCCAAGATGTGCTCTAATTACCATATAATGCTTTGCATGATGCATCTTATTATTCAATATGTAACTCCAGCCGTACTTATTCCATGCAAACTGTAGAGTCAGAGTTTTTGTGGGGAATTGTCATATACTATGCAGTGGCTGACTGTGATTTTGTTTCCGAGACAAGCTCTGACATCAGTAGTATGTATCAGTTCAGTAAATAAAAATGTCGAAACAATAGAAGAATTTACAGTGATGATCTGAAGTACTAACGGCAGTATTAAAATGTGAACAGCAAAAACAAATCTCACCTTTGGGGGAAATATTTGTTTGTCATAAACTAATCAGAATTTATGCAGGCAGCTGGTTGTACAGAAGAGACATAACTCCAACAAAATATGATAGTACATACCTGTAAACTGTATAGTATATTATCTCCGAAAGTTCCCAGAGACCAGCAGACAACATAAATGTCATACTAATGTTGACATGGCATTGTACCAATATTAATGTGACTCTTGGAATATGGAATGTAAACAGAAGTTTCAAATAGAAACGTTCTAATCTTGAATTCTCTTTTTTCTTTTTTTTTTTCCTTTTAAAATCAACAACAGAATATGACGAAATTCCATCTTGAGGTTCTGGTAACAAAACCACGAGAGTGGAGCTTGAGTGCTTTATGTCACCCTAATCCTTTGATGAAATCATAGCCTTGTATTACATGGTTGCTTATCTATCATTCTTCTTCTAATGTATCAATTTAAAGGTTTACAGAGTTAGATTAGGTTGAATCTGTGTTGTGTTCAACTGTAAAGGGTCAACACAAATCTGTCGGCATTTTGCACACTTAATATGTATTATTATAATACAACATGTTGATTTTATGGTAATTTTTTTTATACATATAACTACCTCCATGAATTTGATGAAATGCAGCAACATGAAAAGTGTATTGTATAAAGCAAGGTTAAAAACTTTGAAGCATTAGGTCATGGCGTTCTCTTGTGTGTCAATGCTTGCATATGAAGTCATCGTGTTTCCATTGCCACAATTTCCTTCTACAATATTAAAATCTGGCTTTCAGATGAGTCACTTAAAGACTTTGACAAGGCTGCATAATTGGGATAGGAGTGAAAGGGAGGCTGAAACCTTCCATCCTCTCCCCAGTTACTGCTAAAATTTCTGCCTGGTAGAACTTGAAAATGTATTTGTAATTTAGCAAATTAGGAACATCTACAGTCTGTGAAATATGATTGACAGTTTGGGGTTTAACAGAAGGCACTCTGGGTATTTTCTTGGCAGCCTTCAAATACTTCAGGCCCTATTCTGCCTCCATCTTTGTCAACATATCAGGTCATAGTTTCTCTGAACTGGCAAGGGTGTTAAAACAGCTCTTCCTTTAACGATACGCACTCTGTTCTCTAGATTGTGTGCATCTGAAATGCTTGCTCCTATAGAAATTGCCAACAGCCTTTAATTGACTTTGCTCGGAGCAGTATTAGGGTCCCTACTCAAGGTATGCGCCTATTGTTCAAAGAACATGGGCGAGTTTCCAAGAAAAACGAAGCTGGCTTTTGAAAAGTAGCCAGCTGCAACAAGCCACCTTTCAAGGGGGAAGAAAGATTTTTCCAAAAACCAAAGGAAGAAAGTGGCAGTTGAACCTAAGCAGATCACATTTATATACAAGTCCTGATTTACGAACACCTCTTTCAGCAAACCTAGTACCATAATCCTGATGCAAATTAATATACAATCATCAGTTGAGCTAATTTTGCCGGTTTAAGTATTTCTGTTAAAAATCATAAGAAATCCTTAGCCATTTGAGACTCTGCACCACTGTAAAATGTCCGTAATATGCAAAACAATGTTCACTTAACTTTAAAAAGTAAAATGTGTTGGAAAACAAATATTTTAATGAAAACCATGGCCTAAAGTGCTTGCCAGCAGTAGTTGTTATTAGAGAACAAGCAAACCAGTATTCATTCGGAGGCTATCATAAACACAGGTAACCCTTTGCACTTAAATCACGCCTTTTCACCCGAGGGCCTTGAAGCACTTGTACCAGCTGAGCCTCCCGAGCCTGTGAGGTAGGCAGAGTTCACTGACCCTCTTTTATGTCCAAGCACATTGGAAAAAAACAAAGGCTAAGAGTCTGCGGGCTGATTTATTAACCAGTTTCTTTCTTAAAGTCATTGGAATAAGTGTAATAGTTAACCAAAGTGTTTGATGTTGTACTCTGAAATTATTCTTTTGATGCATTCAGTTTGTTTTAAGTAAGAGAGAGACTACTTTGCAGTCCTGCAGAGACTTGGTTTAGCAGTGCCAAAACCAATCATTTTTCAGTCATATGAGTACTGACAGCAGTGGTTTTAGAAACAGTTATTTTAATTAAAAATTTGTTTTTCAAATACATTTGCCGAGCTTTTTCCAGCACAATTGTTCAAATTGTTGTGCTGAGAAAGCAAAGAGCACTCCTAATCTGGTGTCACACCCACAGTTTACAATTCTCTTTGCTCTTCTGAAGAAAACTGTACAGTATTAGAGAGAAATGTTCTATTTTTTACGAAATTCTTTAAAAAAAAAAAAGTATATATCTAAAATGTTCCCCCCAGCATAAGTAAAGTGCATCGTTGCTGCATGAGAAGCTTGCAGCAGACCCACCAAAAGCCAAGCTGGTGCTAGAAGAAAACGGGACTATCGCGCTGCTTTCATAGCGGCGCTCTAAATGTTGGTTTCAGTTACGCGGGTGTAAATCTGGCGTAACTCCCCTGATCTCCCACGGATCTGGCGGAGATGGGAATGGGTCGTTAACTCCATTGAAGCTCAATTCTGAGCTGAGGGTTTCCGTGTTCCTTCCCCCCCACCCCCCAAGACACTAAATGCAGAGAAGGAGCAGGAGGCCACACGCACGCACCTGGCTCTGGAAGGGCAGCCGGGGCAGAGTCCCTGGTGAAACGCACGGCCACCCAGCCGGGGTGCCGCAACAGCCACCACGTGTTTCACGCCTCGGAAGGGCGATTTTCAGTGCAGTACGCTGCCCTCGTGTTGTGTAGCAGTTAGAGCCACCCAAAGGATACCCACCCAGCAGTATGAAAGGGCCCTTGGAGTAATTGGCACAGATGTTACTTTTGTATGTGGAGGAGACTTTTAAGTTTAAAGGGATCATAATTCTGCAGGTAATTTTCTGTGAGTGACTGAATGTGGCTGTTGCATTAGGTTTAAATGAGTTAATAAATGCAAGTGGGACTTACTGTATGTTAGAAGGGAGTTTTGCAGCCAAGACTGCCTTGTATAAATGTGTTTGCACTGAAAAAAAATTAAAAAATTACTTGGTCTCTGGTTGCTGTAAAGGTCATCCAAGATGGATGTTCTGTTTATATTGTATAGTATTTCATATGAAATAATTACAGTTCATGAAATGTCTTCCCTAACGTTACTGATTTATAACAGCACATTTGTAACATGGTTTTTATTGTGTCAGTGTACCATATTGTAAATGATGATTACTTGTCATGCTTAGTATAATAATTTAAAGGAAAAAAAAAGGACAGGGATTTTTGTAAGTCTATATTTGAAAGTCCCTCCATATGGTAATATTGTGTTCATGTTGTTTATGTAGTGTTGTGTGAAATATCCATTTTGGATTGTGTTACTTTTTAAGATATTAAATAACATTTGGTTATATGTTTTAAGTGGATTCTTTGCACCCATCAGTGGTTTTCAGAGAACATACTTACATTTCCATTTAACGTGCTGTTTCCCTCCCTCACTTAGGAAACGCTGCACAAGTCTCGGAAGACCAAGGGTTGTTATAGCGCGCTGCGCTCATGTGTGCTTCATAAAAGGTCTGTGAGCCATTCTAGTAAGAGAGCGCAGAGGAGCAAATTCATTGATTTTGAAACATCACAGTTTGGATTGGACGTAGAGGTAATGGGTGCAGAGGGAGAGTGATCCCCACCGACTGCGTGAGTGCCCAGCTGAGATGCATCCAAGCTCCAGGAAATAAGAAGTCCCTTAGCGCATCCTGATGCCAAGAGCAACAGGCGTCGGGCCCCTCTTTTCCTCTCTTCTCCATCCTCATGAGCCAAAGGAGCAGGCCCCTCTTTTCCTCTCTTCTCCATCCTCATGAGCCAAAGGAGGACCTGCCGCACACACCCAAGGGAAAGGGCTCTAGCAAGGAGGTTTTTTCACATTCTTCAAAACATCATTCAGTCTTTTTTCCACACTTCGACAGCAGCTGATTGGAAAGGCCCAAGTGGGCAGTGTAACATGCAGGTGCCATTTTCCTGCCCTCTGCCACCACCTGGAAGAAGGTTTTGAGGAAGCTTAGGGTCCAGGAGCTTTGCCAGAGTTTTGCCTTGAGAACTGCTGTTTGCCAAGGTCAGCTATGAATATTTACAAGATTTACAAGATAAAAACCAGAGCAGCATCTGTCGGAAGCAGGTGCTGTCATAAGCACCTTGGCTTGTCACCTGCTATTGACACATACTGCTAGTCTTGCTGGTTCCCCTTCATCCATCTCCTCCCTTTGTATTCCATCTCCTTGAAATTGTGTGTTTTGAATTGTAAGGGAGGGAAAAGCCAAAGTTTGGTTAGGGCTTTATGCTAGCACTGACCTAGTGCCTTGCACAGGCAGAGGCAATTTTGGGTGGTGATCAGAATCAGACTTTCAATGCTTTTTCAGTATCGCTGGAGAAGTTTGCAAGCACTGTTTCCCCCTTACAGAGAGCTTGCTTTCTGCTTCTGTCCTGATGGTGGGTTCATACTTTAGGTGATAGATGAGGCTGGTCATTATCTAGAAAGAAATTGCTCTTGTCCAAACCCATCACAACTTGCACTTCAAAACTTGCTTAGAAACTTGGCTTGAATTCTCTTTATACTTTGCTGACAGGTACACTGAAGATCTTAAGCAGGCGACATCTTTTTGGTGAAACATGGCCTATAACATACTTAAAATGTCTAGGGCCACTGCTTGGCTGAAGAACTATTCTGCTGTTGGATCGTGCCTTTCTGCTGAGAGCACTGAGGCAAAACGGCAGATTTCCATCCCTTTGTATGTACAGATACCTTACATCTGTAAGAACATTTTTGGAAGTTATCCTTCAGGTTTTCCCTATCCAGACTTTCCCTTTTTCCATTAGCCTCTAAGCTGTTTCTTTAGGCTCTGGTTTTTCCTCCCAGCTTATTTTCTATAATGTCCGTCTTCCATTTCATCTTTTTTTCCATCGCTCAGAATCCCCTCCTCTTCTGCTCCTTTTTGACATTTATTCTCCTTCAGGCTGAGGTTTTTTCTCCATGCGTTTCTTGACATGAGATGTCTGCCCCTTTTCTCACCCTGCCCTCTCAAAATTTCATCCTAATCCTATACTGTCTTTTCCCCACTTTTCTATTACCTTCTCTTTTTTGCTCTCCCTGCTCGCCAAAGAAGAAAAGGTGATTGGCTGCTTCAGGATAGGCACTCCTGTCAGCACTTCCCTTCAAGCCATGCTGTTGCAGGTTTGTGTTTTTAAAAAAGTTCAGGAGTGTAAATATGCCCCCACNTCTTGTCCCTCTGCTTGTTGTCGGTAAAATTGGACTGGTAAAATTCTCTAATAAGTGCCAAAGAGGGTCAATCTGGCAGGAAGCTGCAAAGGCAGCATGGGGACCACTGCTTTGCTGGGTCTGCACGCACCCATGGGTGTAAGCATCCATGAATGTGCTCTCCCTGCACTCTGGTAGGTAGCTTGTGAGCCAGCTCTGTCTGGAAGCTGTATGGATAACAAGTCCTGGCAAGTGACATCTTTTAAATGAATTACACTTAATTTGAATGCTACTACCTAGCAGGCGTGTTCACAAAGCCTAACTTTAGCCTACGAAGCTCCTTGGGTACCGCTGTGGTTAAGAAACAAAGCAGACCTTCCGGAGGGGGCAATTCAGAGCAGCCTGTAGATGGAAGCTGGGGCCATTGGTCTCCCTAGACTAAGCTTGGCTTTGGGGATGTCCCCCCTCCTGCCTGCCTGCTGTCTCACTGCACCCACCAAAAGGTGCACAGGTGGGACCTCCCATCCTCCCGGACCCAGCTCAGCCCTGTCCCTGAACATCCTTCTGGGTCCTATTAGATGGGTTTTGGGGAAATAAGGACCTAGGCAGTTAATTCTACAGGGCAGCTTGTGCATCGAAGGGATTTGAATGGAAACCATATCCCATGTCCCACGTACCTGGAACCTGCTGTCGCTGCGTAGCTGTGGTCTCCACCACAAGCCCACCACTACACATCTACCACTGGGCAGTGACTGCCAGGAGCAGCCGTCAAGGTTGCAAACTTGAGGACTCAGCAGTGCAAAGCTCAGAGCTGGGTGTGCCTCAGCGTTGTGGGCAGTGACAGGGACGTTAGGGAAAGGTGTTTGTCTTAATGGCTACAGAGGGTGAATGCCGCTCCTGCCTCTGCGGCGAGGCCCCCCTCCTCCATCCACATTGCTGCTCCTTGCAGCCAGTTGCCCGGCCCACCCCAGTCGCCCTGAACCAAACCCTGGCTCCCTCCCTGTCCAGCCGTGAGGCCCCAGCCCCTTGCTGCTGCTCACCCCCAGCATGGGAAGGCCATGGGGGTAGAGACTCTCCTCTGTCCAGTTTAGTGCCTCCCTCTGGCTCAGGCCCAAAGTGAACCTGCCGGAGGAGCCCTATTTAGCATCCAGCTGCCGCAGTTTAACATGCTTCTGCTGGACACAAGGCAGTGATGATTTTCAGATGCTTGCAATCAGGCCAGCTGTAACCCTGATCGAAGGCATGGCCCTGGCAGAGCTCAGTAAAACAGTAACCACTTCTTTTTTTTTTTAAATAGAGACAATAGAGCATATTTTTTTCTCTTCCAAAGGAGTGCTGAGGCACCTTGCCTGAAACTTTCCAGGAAACTTTAGGTTGAGGCAGAAGTCTTGCCATCAGCTGAGGTCTGCAGCAGAAGCATCAGTCAGGGGAGGTACCATGAGGATGACAGGAGCAGGGGCCACTTTGTCCATCGTGATGCAAATGCACGAGGCCACCCTGGTGCCCAGCCTGAGGAACAGTGGTGCAAAGCCCACGGAAGGACCCCGATCAGAGCCCAGGCCGCCTGTCTTGTCCCCTGGAGGGGAAGAACATGGTACGAGAGGAAACCCAAAAAGCTCCTCAGCTCTGCTGTTGCTCTTCCGTCCCTTGGCTCCTGCACCCGGCAGGCTGGCAGCTCCCCGGGAGCCCTCCCCAGCAGCATGGGCAGTACTAGCGCCCTGTCTTCTCCTTCCCACTTACTTCTGAAGAAAGTCATTTTATCTTCCAACCATAGTGTTTTATTTGTAAGTAGTCACCAGCAGACCCTGGAGATTTATTATTCATTCATGATGAAGAAACTCAAGAGTCCTCAGACCTAAGGCAGCCAATACATTTATGTTCCTCCTTAAAGGTAGATCCTTCGCCTGTTACGGTTTTATTGTTACCTATAAGCCAGTATGGAGAGACAGTATTTCTCATGCTTCACTGTTACAGAGCAGATGACAGTTTCACCAAATCACAGCTTGTACAGAAAAAAACAAAATGAGAAACCCTCTTATTTTTGGTGATAGAAGTTAAAAAACAAAACAAAACAAAACTAACCACCAGAAAACTAAAGCCTTATAGAAGGACAAACAGTTTTGAAAAGCTCTTCTGCTGCATTTAAAATGTTCACCTGGAGACGAGTGGATTTTCCTTGAACCAGAAACTAATAAAAGACTATTGCCTTAGAATATTTAGGCCATTGCAGATTTCAGAACTGTTTCTCTTTCTAAAAATGAATCACTTGGGATGTTGCTGAGGAGGAAGCCGCCTTTTTGACACTGAATTAGTAGCAGAGCTAACTAATCATCAGGTCCAGCCAGTTGAGACCACCA
This sequence comes from Anhinga rufa, assembly GCA_013400875.1. NCBI lineage: Eukaryota > Metazoa > Chordata > Aves > Suliformes > Anhingidae > Anhinga > Anhinga rufa. The sequence continues at coordinate 17,326 of VZTV01114527.1, read as the reverse complement.
GCTTCAGTCTCAAGAGAGAGCAAGGTGACTGAGTCAGTCCCACATGTCAGGCTAAAAAAGAAGACTGTTGGCATTTATTTTTTGGTAAAAAATAAGAAAATAATCTCTGGACTACACTGACATGTAGTGTGTGAATTCTGTGTCACATGATTGTTGCCTTGTGCCATGGATTATGCAGACAGTGGTGCAACCCTGGAGTGGGTCTCCATGAACAGATGGGTCAGCAGGCCATCAGCTTCTGCCCAGATTTCTGCCCGACTGGGGCCTCTGCAATCTGAGGGGAAGAGAAGGAGGGTGGGTGTTATTTCCCCAGAAGGAGAACAAGGGAATTGGAGTTAAAAACTTGAGAGATTTCACTAAGACAAAGACGAAAACTCAAAGAGGGCAGAGGAATGTGAGGGTATACTTCAGTAGCAGGGGAGTCCCTGCTGGGACCAGGAGTTGGAGAAGAAAGATGTCAGTTGAAGATGGAAGAAAATAATCTTCATGTTACATGGAGGTTGAAGGATCCTGTGTTCCCAAAAGCCAGCTGAGGTGGGGAACTTCATGTACCTGCCTTCATGGTTTGTACAGGCCTAAAATAAAGACCAACTGATATTGGAACATTCTGACATGTGTCTGTGGTTGTGCTGTAAGGATGTGGTGTCCCTGAGCCATGCCCAGCCAGGAGCCTGGATGCAGTGCTGCTGCTGGCAGCCCAGGCTGGCTCCACTGGGAGGTGCCCCATTCACAGGCGAAGTGGGATTCTGGAAAAAGCCCTGTGGGAAGGGATGGAGAGGGATTCCAGCAAGGCCTGCCTGGTGGCATTGCCATGGTGCTCCTCCGCTCTGCTGCCCAAGTGCAATAGCCCTCCTTTCTCCTGGTTAACTTCTGGCTTGAAGAACAACTTGCCGCCTTTCACCCTTGAGTTAGGAACTAGCCACAGCTTGCAAAACCGGCAAGGTGCTCCTGGCAGTATTCCCCTCTGCTCATGCAGCCCCCTAAAACACAGTTCATAATTGCTTGTCTCAACCCATCAGCCTTCCCCCTCCCCATGTGCATGGGAGGTTTCTGCTTGTGAAGGTTTTGCACACCCTCAAGGCTCTCACTTTCGTCTTGGAATAAAACCTTCTCCCTTCCTTCCCTCTGTTCCTGTTGTACGTGCAATAACTTGCTGTTTGTTCCCTTGTAAAGACTGCAGAGTGCCTCCGAGCTAAGTTTGCATCCAAAAAACTGTCTCTTCTCTCCAGCAGGAGAAGGTCCATGATGCATCCCAGATGTTTGCACATGGCAGCAACCTCCAGACACAAGAGGTTACAGGAGGGAGATGGATAAGCAACAAGCAATTGCTTCTCCCCGTGCCCCTTCTCGGAGGCAGGGAAGTTTTGGCACTGGTTCTATTTACCACACTGGTATATGAAAACTTTTAAACATCACTTGGAGGCATCTCTGTTTCTAGCCATGGTTGTCACGGGGAATTGGAGAGGGGATGCAGAACAGTTTCAGATCATTATATAAGATTCATCTTTTATCTCCTCTTTGGTTACCTACTGCCAGCTCCGAATTAGGCCATTCCCATCCATTCAAACAGAAGAAAAGCACTGGCTGACACCGTCTCTTGGCCTACAGCTGTGTTCTTATGCTCAATACAGCCTCAGGCTGTATTCGTGGCTCTCTCTGGTTGCCTCCTTCCCACCCTTGCAGGATTTTTGGCAAGGTCTGCTTCTTGGGGCCGGGTTTGTTACTGGCCATCTGGGGCCCTCCTCCTTGGCTGAGGCCCCGGATGCCGAGCTCGTTTTAAGAGAAATTATTTAGTCTTAGGATGAGGCTCTTTATATGAAAGCTGTTAGGCCAAACAGGGTCTCTGTGCTGCACTGACTACCTATGCTCAAGCATAAAGACACTGTGAAAGGCTTTTTCCTGCGGTGAAGCTGCCCACTGGCTTTATTATTTGGCATGCTGGCTAGGACGGCACTGTTAGGGCTGTCACTACCCATGCTGGTGACAAACAGCAAGGCTAGTTAATGGTTGGGGGTAGATGCAGCAAGAGAACTCCTTTTACATAAAAATTTCCCATGCTTCATCAACACCATGCTGGAAATAGGGCCAACAACAAAAAAAGATTATTTTTTCAAGAAAGAAGTGGCTTAAATTCTGAGCTTCACAGAGACAGGCAAGGGGCTGAGCAGCTCATCACTAGAGACTTTTTTCTTTTTATTTAGAGGTTGAAACTGGCAAAGACCTTGTCCACTCTCCCATGCTCTCAGCAGCTTCAAATGAAACACTGTCATGCTCAGCTTCCCAGGGGGATATTGTATGCCAAAGCTTAATGTTAGCAGAAGCAGTCCTTTCCTATGGACAAGAGGAGAGAAAACCAAACCAAGTAATCTATAGTGATCTGTGTCAACAGCTTTTTCTGAGAAAAAGTCCATATAATTCACAGCAGGAAGGAGATTGGTATCAACAAATTACTTTGAAGAACAGCTTTGATGGGGCAAATGGGACCAGTCCCCTAGCCTGCACTTCGGTAGAAGGTAACTTCTACAAAATGCTGTCCTGGTGATACCTCACACCTGCTGGATGTCTGGAGAGAGACACAGTAGGGGTAAATGGGGGAGGAACAGCATGGAAAAGTTGTGATGACAGTCATGGTGGTATCCTTTTCCAAATGGGATGCGGAGCTCCGGCTTGCACTGATTCATAGTTTGTTTTCAGGGCCCTATTTATAAATCTGCTAACACTTCCTAAATGGTAACCCTAATGGCAAATTACAAATCCTTCATAATTTGACTTGTATCTGAATTATTTTATATGTTTTTGGTGGGAAAAATAACCATTTTCTTGACTGACTCAGAACAGGTCTCCAGCTCTCACTGCTGGAGACCATGGACTGATTGGGAACGACGTATGTGAAACCGGGGCGGAGATTGCCTGTTGGATGATGAGCAGACCTGGCTCTCATTGGAGCTGATTTGGGAAAATCCATCCTCGATCTCAGCCGCTTGCCTTTCCCATCATGGGGTACCATGGGCATTTTCAGAGGTGCCCATGCCATCGGCTTCAGACACCCCCAAACGCAGCTCTCCTCCGGGCACCAGGGGAAGCTGTGGGATGCACGGGGCAGCAGCTCCTGTGGTTTGTAGGGTCCTTCAGTGGGGGCTTCGTTTGGAGCCCAACTGTGGCAGGCACAGGGCAGCTCTCCAGGGCACATGGCTCTCACAGCTTTGCTCATCCCACATGATGAGGCACGTGGTGGTGCCTCGGAGCAACCCCCTTCGGAGAGCAGGTCCTATTTCATTCGCCTCAGCTCCTACACCATTAATTCCTCCATCCTCCTCCTTTGTATTCATTTCTTAAGCTGCTCTAGCTGTCACATCTGCACATTTGCCATCTGGTTTCCCATTTTTAATTGCCCTCAGAGGGCTTCTTCAAGAGTCACACCTGCTTTTGTATGGGCCTTAATTTATCACTGTCCAAACCGGAGCAGCGAGCATTTAAAATTCAGCCTCTACGGCTGTGTCGTATTTCTTCAAATGCGTGATTAATTGCTGGGCCTTTAGAGGCTGCATTCAGCTATTTCTGCATAAAACAGTCTTCCTTTTGCTGGGAAAATCCCCACATAATGGCTATTAAATATCTTCTTCTCAGTGGGACTTGTGTTTGTTCATCCCATTTGTTCTTGCAGGAAGAGGCTGTATGAAATGCAAAGAGAAAGCCCAGGGCTCTCTCCATTTTATTCTGTTTAGAGAAAATTAAAAAAAAAAAGTTATTTGTCTTTGTCAAAACTCTTCTGTTAAGGAAACATGTGAGACTAGGGCAGGGAGGACCTTCCAGGTCATCCCATCCAGCTCCCGCAGTGGTGTAGGCAAGCCGGTTTTATGATCCAGCTCATAAAGTGCTTGAACTCCACCTTAAAAGACATGAAGGGTTTTTTTGTCCTCCTTCACAGCTGCTATGGGAAAGGTGCTTTAAAACCTTATTTTTAAGCCCAGAGTGATTTCCTTATTAAATCCATGCTTGGAGCAGCCCCCTGTGGCTGGACAAGGGGTGCCTTCCCTCTCTCTTACAGCATCTTCTCAGCTGAGATGTGCGTGGGGCACGGGATTGTGGCTGGCCGGGGTTACCCCTCTCGCACCCCCGGCATCCTCGGAGACAATCAGTGAGCTGCAAGCTGAAAACCACAGTGCCACCTACTCTGGCAAACACAGAAACAAAGTCTTGCCCCCAAAAGCCCCACCAGTATAGGGAAGATATGGAAGAAATAGCAAGGGAGAGAGAGGTTTACAAGATGGATGGATGGATGGATGGATGGATGGATGGATAGGCAAATAAGCACTTTTAAAAAATTGATTTTGAATTTTCCGGAGCCTCCTTCTGCCCAGGGTTCATGTAGAGGGTGGGAGGCTCCTCTCAGAAATCAGAAGCAGGCCCCAAGTCACTTTTTATGGCCACAGCCTGCCGGGGCAAAACTAACCTGAATAGGGGAGCACCAAACAGTGATTGCCAATGCACCGGTTGTTTTAGCACCATAAGATGAGCAGCACATTGGGCCACTGAAGAAAGGCTAAAACTGCCTGTTATGGACACGTGGCTCTGTTACATACATTTACATGCAGTGGCCGGGAGCCCTTGCATGGAGGCAGCCCGGTGTGAGTGGCAGGACGGCCGGGCATTCAGCAGGGATTGTGGCTGATCCCCCCCAAACCCTGCCTGCGCGCCACAGCCTTTGCAAGGGCCAGTGCCGCCTCGGCCTCCCTTGTTCTATCTGGCAAGGAAGCAATGCCAGTGTCTCCAGGCCATTTTGAGGCTTAATTAATATTCACCAAGCAATATATATAAGTGCTGAGTAATGTTTTAACATATTACTAATTTCTCAAGAACAACAGAAGGCTGCTCAAGAGCCGTCAGTGCCCACTCCCGCAGTCACAGAAAACTGGTCGTGCGGGGGATGCCCACGCGGTCCTGGTGGAGGATACTGAGGTTTGGGGGTGGCTGCCGCTGTGCACATGCCAGTGCCCCTCACTCCCAAAGGCTGCTACGATCCTGATATTAAAATACCTTGTTTCCTGCTGCTCCCCAGAGCTCAGCTCAGCTAAGCCCCGCTCCGTGCTGGCGTGGGAGGTGGGCACCACATCTCCCCCACCCTCAGCCCACTCTCCCCAGCCCTCCTCACCGTTTCCTTACTGTCTTTTATTGCTTTAATCAGTCTCCCGAGCTGATGAAGGCTCAGAGTCCTCCTGAGCAGCACTGCTGGGACTGCCTAGCTGGGGGGTGCCACGTTTAACTGGGAGGGAAGCTGCGAGCGAGAACGAGTACCGGAGCAAGGATCCGCGTTGCCCATCCCTGCCGCTCTCTGCTCCCTCTTTTGCATACGTATTTTTTTTCCCATTAGCAGGAGCAGGCTTTAATAACAACAAACGCAGCTCTAGATGCAGCCCAAATCCTCTGTATTTGGAAGTATATCCAGCTGATTGCTGTCAAGGATCATTAAGGGCCACGTAAACACCCACGTGTCTCTGAGGCCACTCATGCTCCTCATGAAATTAGGGCAGAAGCACGCAGGAGGCTTGCTCAGGAAACTACACGGAGGCAGCAGGTCTGGGGGGGTCTTGGTGCTGTGGGAGGGGGAATGACCATACAGTGTAACAGAAAGAGAATTAAAGGGGAGAAAGAGGGAAAAAAATGTAATGAGAAACACCGAATGAAAGAAAAGTCCTGATTCTTACTTTGTTTACTACAACCATCCCGTCTAAAACTTACTGATTTGTTCCACCCCAGCCTCCCCCTACCTAAATGACCCCATTTTGGGGGGGAAGGCAGGAGGGCGCGGGGCGCCCCGGCACTGCGGCTGCCTGAGCCGCGCCGGGCGGCCGCCAGGGGGCGCTGCCGGGCCGGGCCCGAGGGGGCTCCC
>VZTV01114527.1:0-11192 GCA_013400875.1 Anhinga rufa | reverse complement strand
TGAGCCAACAGTGTGCCCTGGCAGCTAAGAGGGCCGGCCGTGCCCTGGGGTGCATCAAGCACGGCATTGCAGCCGGTCGAGGGAGGGGATTGTCCTGCTCTGCTCTGCGCTGGTGCGGCCTCACCTCGAGTGCTGTGTGCAGTTTTGGGCACCACAGTACATTAAGGATATAAAGCTTCTAGAGGGTGTCCAGAGGAGGGCCATGAAGTTGGTGAAGGGTTTAGAGGAGAAACCATACGAGGAGTGGCTAAAGTCACTTGGTTTGTTCAGCCTGGAGAAGAGGAGGCTGAGGGCAGACCTCATCGCGGTCTGCAGCTTCCTCACAAGGGGAGGAGGAGGGGCAGGCGCTGATCTCTTCTCTCTGGTGACCCATGACAAGACCCAAGGCAATGGCAGGAAGATGTGCCAGGGGAGGTTTAGGTTGGAGATGAGGGAAAGGTTCTTCCCCCAGAGGGTGGTGGAGCACTGGCACAGGCTCCCCAGGGAGGCAGTCACGGCACCAAGCCTGACAGTATTCAAGAAGCGCTGGGACAGCGCCCTCAGAGACATGGTGTGAATTTGGGGCTGTCCTATGCAGGGACAGGAGTTGGACTCAATGATCCTTGTGGGTTCCTTGCCAGCTCAGGGCATCCTATGGTTCTATGATCTCCCCTTCAGGCCTCACAGGGCCTTTCCCCCAGCGAGGGCCCAGCTGCCGCCTCCTCTCCTCAGCCCACCGAACTGGCAGAATAAAACACTTATCTGCTGCTGACTGATGTCTTCCACCCCAGAGCAGGAGCTTATCTGCATGCCCAGTGGGTGACGTTCCCCAGCCAGCCAGGAAACGGGTAGAAGCCATGGAAAAAGGCAGCCTTGCGGTGTGGCTTTGGTGTGGTGGTGTGGCTTCAAGGCATTTGCTTCATACCGGGGACGGGGCAGCAGGGTTAGGGAGAGACCAGGGCAGGTCTGCCGGCAGCTTGCGGTCATTTTCTGATGGAATCGGGCTGGTAGAGTGGAAACGGTGTCATTGATAACGTTATACCAGTTTGCAAGTCCCTAGTGACTTCCATATAATTCAAATTTTATCAGAATAATCTATACGGCTATAAATACCTGTACGAAGATTGAGAATTATGGTGTCCAGTCAACTGAAGTTCTGAGATGTTCTTATTTTTGAGCACTCCACAATAACCTTCATCCAACATAAATGTGTTTCAGTACCTACACAAAAAACGTTTTTCCATGTAGGTGAAAGTTGTCTTTCAGAACAGGCTCTTAAAGATTCCTTATGCTAGAATGGAGGCTTGCAAACTTTTCCCTTCATTAGGCCATGTTTTCTTTAAAAATTTCCATATTATTTGCAGCCACCTGCCCTCTTGCCACAGCCTTACAGGGAAAAAGAGGAGGGGGAAATGTTATGTGGAGCTTTTCCGATGCCTTTCACTTCATGGTGCCCAGACCTCATTTGGTCTGCATTTCACCCTGAGGTGTGGAGCTTGATGTCCGATGGATGTTTTGACTTCTACTGAGCAGTTAGGAGACGATGAAGGTGGCCAACACCACAAAAATCTCTTAATTCACCTCTGAGTTGTAAGTCTGGGTACTTGTGGAGGGTTCTGGCCAGTGTCCAGGACAATGGGAAAGTGTCTCCGTGAGGCTGCAGTCTGTGTGGGCAACGCGAGCTGCATCTCCAGGGATGCTGGAGGGCTCGTCCATGGAGCCCTGGCCAGCTGCACCACTTACATGGCTGCCAAGCTCACTGATATGAAAGGCTCATCTTATTTAGGTGGGAAATTGCCATTTTTGGCACCGCTACAGGGAGCTGACTGAGACTGACACCCATGCAGTCCCCATGCAGGCAGTCCCTCAGCACCCTCCTTTTCATGGGACCCATATTCATGGGACACAGCGGGAATCATCTCTGGGCAGACCTTGGCAGTGCTGCCAATTCAAAGGTAGACCTGCTGTGAAATAAAGGACTCTTTGGTACACCTGCGCTGCTTTCCTGGACTTGCTTCTCCTCCATCATCCCCTCCCTGCCCCTGTGGTCAGTTAATGTCAGGAAAACAAGATAAATTCCACTGAGCAGGTTTGGAAACTTATTTCTATCAAATCAGTCTTTCATTCCATGAACAGTGTTGTTGGCTTGTAGAGCTTAAAGCGGGAGTAGGGCCCCTTGTCCTTGAGGCCCTTGGTGTTGGTTTTTGAGGTCTTGTTGCTGTTTGCATTGCCCCATGCCAGGAAGCAGGGTGTGCGGTGAGGGATCCAGAAAGCCCAAACCAACTGAACCCTGGTACCAGTGACGATGCACCTGACTTCTGTGCAAGCAGCTGATGCGATGGTAACAACGTGGGCTTGGAGAAGTGGGTCTGCAGAGAGCATCCAAGGCTCACCTCTCAGGAGGGCAAAATGGTTTGTCATGCCCATTCGCTAGTGTGAATTACATGTCCCTGGATGGATGTTCAAAAGGTTAAATATTGAAATACGGCTGGAAAAAAGGACTGCATATACAAGCTACAGTATCTCATGTGATGTATTTAATGTCCCTAATTTACATGTTGACAACTTTGCCATTTCTAAACAATGTTATCATTCATCTTTCTGACGATTAATCAGCATGAGCTTCAAACACTGTTTATCACACTTTGATGCAGCAATCAAACAAGAAAGGCAAGGTGTTACAGGGGTGTCTGAGGTTGTTTGTTTTTTTTTCCCAAATCTTACAGTATTTACAAAAAAGATGCATTTTTTTCTAACACCATTCTTAGAATTATTCACTCATTCACAATCAGTCATTGTATAAAAACATCATTCAGAAATAGGTTTTAAAATATACCCACCTCCATTGCATAGTATACAGAAAAACAGGCAAGTCAAGACACTTGATTTTTGAATGAGAATGTGAACTGATTCAGAAGTACAACATTTCTGAGGAAAAAAGATGCACTTCTCAAAAAATAATCAGCTGTAGTTCTCCTGAAGCTAATGAGCTTCTTGCAGGCAGGTCTACTGTTAAATTTCCCTTTTACAGATCAAGTATCTTTTGAGGTGCGTTGCCGTACACACAATGCTTGCATTAAGGTCAAACAAATCCTACTGCAATCAGAAGATTTACTCTGCAGTATTTGCACGTGGACACCAACGAAAATGAGTTACACAAAGTTCTCCCAGGCATCATCGTCAGTTTTGTGTCATGGCCTATCCCTGGAACAACTCAATGGACCCGATTTGTTATTTCCAATTTCTGCTTGTATGATTGAGAATCTGAATTATATTTTTAGGATCTTTTCTTCTGTAAGAGGACCTTGGGTTCTGTTCACTGTAAGAGTTAAAAAGGCAGGCCATGGAGAGATTAGCAGGTATTGACTGTTATCTGTCCTGTTGATTTTCAAACAAAACTTGGCAATTTAGTCGTTTGGTTATTTTGTATACTGATAATTTTTTCTGCTTTAAAAATGTGCTCCAGTGAATTCATCGAGCCTGGTCCATTAAAGAGCAACAGGGAACTCTGAACAATAGGTGCTTGTTTTACAGCTACTTGCAAATGCTTCGAAAGCACTAAATTGCCTTTTATACTCAACAGTCTAATAACAAAGACTGATTTTCTCCCTTTTTTTCCCAATTGATTTGATGGTTCACTTGAGCTTCAAAAACACATTACATAAATCTTTACAGCTATTACAGAAGTCTTTTGTCAAGTTTAATTTGGTGTGGGTTTTTTTTCCCCACAGTGTAATCATTCACCCTTAAATTCACTGTACCACACATACCTGGATGGTGCTTGACTCTGGATCCGCAGGAATAATAAGTCCTAGAGGTTTATTTTGCATGGGGAGGGACCTAAATCCTTCCAAAGGCACTTTGTTACAGAAAGCTCCTGGTTCAGAGGTATATCAGAAAAAGTGCTGAGCACTCCTGAAGGCATTGCCAAAGGCTACAGCCTCCCAAAGAGGAAAGGACACTTTGCGGGATCAGACTCTTACAGCTCTGTTTTAAATGAGCTTATTTCACAGGAGAAATTTAATGATGTAAAAAGAACACCTCTCTAATGACCCATCATGCCATACATCCATCCAGCCCAGTGTGTAACACCAAGGACTGTGACAACTAGATAATTTAACAGTTAAGTGAAATTAATCTTCTGAGCTAACAGACTGCGGTGGTGGCTTTGCTGCCAGCCCTGTGTTGAACATTGCCCGAAGGTGGATCCATGGCTGCGCTGGAGTGAATGAGTAGGGGCAAAATCAGGTTTTTCAGGGGTTTAATATATCTGCCATGTTGATGTTTCCAGGATTACATCATCCATTTGACTTAACCTTCAGAGGCATTACCTCTGACAACAGCTCCATCCTCTCCTGCTGTTTAACTTCACTGTTACAACTTTGTTTGGGCTTGATAGCCCGTGGTGGGAATATTAGCTAGGATTAACTGAGAAGGTGGGAGATCCATCAGTGGAGACCTCTCCCTGCTGCAGAATAAAGGGGAATGCGCTGCTCACCGGGCAGAGGTACAGAGGGCAAGAGCTGGCAGAAAAGCAGTAAGTGTTGAAAAACCTTCAGAAATGCAATCAGGTACAAAAACCCCAAACCTGAGCAGATTATATTATCTCCACCAGGAAAAGCAGAGGCATTGTTAAAAGCCAGGCTTCCTCATCTTACTTTCTCCTGACCTCTGTGTGTCCAGATGTCATTTCACCTTCCTCCTGGTTTTGAAGTGGAGGATTTCTATCGTGCTCCCCTTTCCCAGCTCTGCACCACACCACCACCCACATCCCGCCACAGGCTGCAGTCCATGAGGAAAGCCCAGCCCTGGAGGCGTGCAGGGCCAGGGCTCACTTTGGGGAAAATGAAGAAGGAAAGGCTGAGAGAAGTAGGATGCTCTCACTGCACTCCTGCCAATCCACCTCTCAAGGCATTATGATCCCTCAGCAATGTGCTTGGCTCTTTGAATAATGGGTCAGTATAGACGGGGCTCGGCTGGCACCGTAAGAAGGTGGGGCTCTGCTGGTGATGGAGCTGGAGGTGAAGGAGTGAATCAGAAAGAACCCAGTTCAATGCACGGAGGTCTGTCTCCACCCCTGAGCTCCTCAGTACCAGGAGCCAGGGCGAGCCTCTTAGTTAAAGATGCCGGGGTAAGATGCGTTTGATGCTCAGAGATCCCCACATGCACCCACCAGAAAATTTTACGGATAGCTGGCCAGGATTCTGCTGTCATTGCCAGTGCTGTAAATCCAGAGTAGCAACCCCGACTTTCCTGGCTGTGTTTAGAGAGGTGCAAAACCTGGCTTCATGTTGTAACTGCTGTAAAAGCAGGATGGGTCAGATTGACGCCTGGTGGAGCATGATGGAGGAGTGAGGGGCAGCACTCTATTAATGAAGTTATTATTCAAATGAAGAACTTAAAAAAAAAAAGAGAGAAGGATGGAGTTGCTGGTGACACTGACCAACATTGTTCGGGGATCACAGTAAGATCTGCTTGGTGAACAGGGAGAGCAGAGCTAGCGCCAGGGCACAGCTGCCGCACGGGGGGAGCGGTGCCGAGGGGGCCGTGTTTCGGAGCATGCACTCCACCCTGGACCAGGAGCCATTGTTGGGCAGCGGCTGTATGCCTGCCAGCCTGCACATGATGTTGTAAACGTCCACGGATCTGATGGGAGGCGCTCGGAAGTTGGATCGGAAATCTGCAGGGAAAAGAGGCAAAGAGAGGATTTGGCATTGTATGGCTTGGGGCTCAGCTCCTGAAACACGGGGCGCTGCGGGGTGACATAGCTCAGCAAGAACACTTAAAATGTTTTAATTCATTATTTTTACTTCTAGTCCAATTTTGTTCTCAAAACTAAAAAAGAAAAATTAACTAAATTAAGTACAGCAGCTACTTTACTGTGCATGGTTGGTAGATTTAATAGCCTGAAATAATTGTACTGCACATTCTGCTTTGCTTTCGCTCCTGCCTCCAGTTGCAGCCTGGTGCTCGGCAGTGTTTTCCACTGATGAAGTGGAAATCAGGGGTTTTGTGTCTACCCATCGGACAGGTGGGTGAGGTATGCTGCAAACCTTCCTGAAGAAAGTGCTCTGCGCTAGTGAGTCCAAATCCACCAACAAAAGGAGAATACATGTGTTTCAAATAGAATTAAAAATTTAGGCCAGTATTGGAAAACAGGGCAAAGGGCTAGAGTTACTGTGCTGGGACATTGGAGAGGGGTTGACCAAATCCTTTCACACCTCTCTGCCCTGTTTCTCCAGCTATAAAACATATAGAGGTAGAAACGTTCCCAGTATCCAGCCATAGTGAGGAAATCATGCCACCTATTTATTTTTTGGGTGTCGCAGAGTGCCACATGAGGGTCCTGACATGCCAGGGCTGCAGGGGTGCTGGGGCAGGGGCCATGGGGCTGCAAGGGGAGTGGGACACCAGGGATGGGGACATTGTACCTGGCCCATACGCGAGGAAGAAGCCTCTCATGTCCATGAGCTCATTGTCGTAGCCATGCCACCCATTCTGCCAGGCCTCCTTCTTCCCCGTCCCGTTCTCCCAGAAGGGCAGCTTGTCCCTGCTCTGGGCGACAACAGCAGAGCGCAGTTAGTGCCCGCCTGCCGGGCTGTGCGGGGTGTGCCATGGGGTACCACGGTGTGCCACGCTGTGTCTCCATGTGCTGTACCACCCCATCGAGCCCCGCACCATGCCATCAGCTGCACAAGAGCTCATCATTGGGAGGGTAAACCCTGGCTTCGCTGTCTCAGTGAGTAGCCATCTCCCAGCTGAGCAGGGAGGACGACTTTCTGCCTCTTGCTAGCATCTAAATTTCTGCTGTGAGCACGAAGTATCACAGCTGTATGTGACACATGTAAGCAAGGCAGTGTCTCCCTCCCGCTGCATGCTGGCCAGCTTCGCTCTCCCACCTGGCACCACGCACTCCCATGGATTTGATGGTGTGTTTTTCTGCCTGACATGCCATTGGCATCATAGAAAAAGAAGCCATTTTTGCTCCATTCGACTAGTCAGCCTGAACAATACAAATATCATTCCTACTATATACTTCCTAATTATTATTATTTCTTCTCCCTGCTTGTTTTAATATTAAAGTAATGAGGTTCCTTCCAGGGAACACAGGCTCAGATATAAGATGGTCCCCTACTCCCTGGCATAGACCACTCTCAGTTTTCTCTCCCTGCTCAGTGTCCATGCTTTAATAATTTGTCATTATAACTCTTGTTTTTCCTTGCCCATATTGCACTTAAGTCAAACTTTACAATTCCTTCCTTACTTTCTCCTGCTCTGTATTAACAGCTCTTACCAGACTACCTACAGTAGTGCCATGTCCTGGCCCACTTGGGAGCAGCGGTCCCACGGGCTGCTCAAAATGCTGGACCAACCCTCTCTGTGAGTTTCTTTTATCCCATGCTCCCTAGGGATGGCAGCAGATGTGACACTCCAGATGTCCCCTAAACTATGGCAGGAATTTCACTTCAGTGAAGAACATCAGCTGACAGTTCGTTAGACCCCTGGCATTAATTTATCTGATGGTTACAGAGAAGGAGCTATAGTTCCCTAAAGCAGCCAGGTCTGGGTTTCACACTCCATCACAGGAGCACAGAATATGTCCCAACAGAGTCTCCCACATTCCCACCCTGGGTGAGTGGTGCCGCAACCCCTGCAGACAGTGAAGCAGATTGACCGAGGAGCCCTTTCTTTTTACAAACATTTATTTTTTCTGATTTTTGTTTTCCTCCTCTGCCCAAGAAGAAAATTGACCATGCACAGGAGCACTGAGGATGACAATGATTATGGCTATGAGGTATAGCTCTTCTGACTACTTTCCAAGAGAACCCCAGGAGTATCCCATACGTTTCTTCATATATAATAGTCAGCAGCTGTACCAGATAATTAAACAATTTTAGCTGACAAATTAAATCTCTTTCCTTGTCCCCATCTATTTCACTGACAGCACTCAGAGCAAGCCAAGGAGAAAACAGACTCCTTCCCCTCTTCCTACCATAGCACATCCTTACGCTGTGGCTCTGCTAACCCTGTGGTTCCCAGGGACTAATTGTCACTGGGCTGCTCACCATTAAACAACCTGTACAGCATTTGTTATCATCAGCTCCAGACAAGCCAAGTCACATCTTGTGAAACGGAGCTGTTAACAGCAATAGCTTGAGGGAAAGGGCTGTGCAAGCATCTCAGTGCTGCCCTTCTAAAGCATCTGGCTCTGCCTTACAGCAAACCCACAAAACCCTGGGGCTTCTTTAGGGCCAGGGTGCTGGCAGCACCCCAACGTGCCTGCCTTGTCAAGCCCAAATGGGACAGAGGACTCAACCGAGACATTCATTTTGCATGCTCAGCCTAAGCCTGGGCTAGCGCTGCTCCTCAAACATGAAGCAGGCGTGTCTGGGACTGCTGATGATGGACTTTTCCCTGCATGTGCATGTTAAGAAGCTGTACAGCAATTGTTCCCTAAAACTTGGGAAAGTACACTGGGATGGGTATAGGGTGAGTACACAGCCCTGAGGGCTAATGCTGTTGTTGCACGCTGAGAGCAGCTGGGGGAAATTCTGCTCAAAGGATGGGGACCACTCGCTCATGTGGAGGGAACAAGATAATATTAGCAGACCAGCTGGAGGTACGTGAAATCCTTCCTCATCCTGCTTTAACCAAAATGTGGGCAGGCTTTTGTTCCTATGCTCCCTGCTGGGAAAAAAAAACCAAACAAAACAAACAACTTTCCAGACACATCATATTTGTCTCTCTCAAAAAACAAAAATACCCCTTTTCAAACAGCTTATAGCTATCCATTAGCCAACAGAGAGTTAAAACACCCTGTGAGTGTGATAGGGAAGAGCTGAACACTCTCTCTTCAGTGGTTTGGGCAGGAAGTATAATAGAAAGCTCAATTATTGCTTTAAAAATATGACAGGAAACTTTCATTTTCACATCCCATCCACAGATAATGAAAATGTACCAAGGAGAAGGAAAATCTGACAGCATTAATGAGAGGACATTCTTGAAAATCAGAAACAATGGGAAGGAATGGGCAGAGAGACAGAAATAATTACCATGGCAGCAGTGTTTGCTGCACTGTTATTAAGGTTTGTCAGAGTTTCAACGATTTTTTAAAGTGCATTTTTTTTTTTACAGAATATGTAAAAATGTTCTGTGTTGAACTTCTGTACAACTGAACAATAATTTTTTAAAAATAATTTTGGCAATAATGTTTCAGATTCGTACTTTACATGTCTGAATCTTAACTCTGGCTTTTTAATATTTTTTTTAACCAGAAATGTGGTGCTCACCCATCCATACACAAAAGCAATCAGGTTTTTTTTAGAGGTGCATTTTTATTCAGCTGTAGAAATTATTATCCTAAAGTCAGGTTGGCTAGTGAGAAATGTGGTGGTGTGCACCATCTTGAGCAAAGCCTGGTGGGAAGTAGCTCTGAGGATCACGAAAGAAGATGCTAAACTGAATTACAATAATTTGCAAGGCAATGATGGGCGATGATGATGGTGGAACACTGAAAAAGCCCAGGACTCCTTGGTTCTGTTGCCAGCTTACTGACTTAATGCATGGCCTTGGGCAAATCAGTACTGCTCCTCAGTTTACCCACTTAAGGGATATATAAGTTGCCTCACCCTCTGAAGGTGTGGTGAGGTGCAGTAAATATCTGTAATGTGGAGATAGATGCTCAGTAGCGATACAAATAGAAAATAATAACAACAACAATTTATAGTAACAAAAGAAGTTGGTATGAAAAATCTCTTCATGTGCAAGTCTAATCGATTCTCTGCTTAACAAGCTCTCAGATTTCAGTGTGTGCCGTGGGTATCTCTGAGGAGTAAACCCCCAGTCTGACCCTTTTGAGACTGGAGGGCTTGGGAGAAACGGGGCATTTTTAGGACAGAGTCTGGTGGGAGGGAGGCCAGGCAGAAGGAAAAGTTGCCACAAAGTACTGCTGAATGGAGGGATAGTACGGTCTTGAAAAGGAAACACTCTTTTGTGTCTGAGATGAAGGTAGATGGGCAGGGGAGGAGGAGTAAAGCAACAGAACTGGATTGGGAAATGCAAACACTCCTTCTGCTTTATGATGATGCAGAAAAAAGAACCATCTTGACTATTTAACTTTGTCTACCTTCAGCATAGCACCATGCCTTTAGGCTCTTTTAAGCACACAGCAATATTTGACATTAGTTTTGTAGTCAGCCCAAGTAAACTGTAACACTTTAACTCAATGCCCAGCATAGAATTGTAGATTTTTCTTGTTGTTTTCATATATTGAACCTTTCCACATTCATGTCTAAGTATTTTGCCTCTATACTTTACCTCTACTATGAACCATCCTTTCTCTGCCATGAGAGTTAGAGGAGATACAAATTTTCCTTTTTTGTAGAAAAACCTGTCTGGAATATCATGTATGTTATAAACGTTCATGTGTTCCACAGCTTTCAATTTCTGATATATCTGCAAAGAAAACAAATGTTAGGACACCATATGGCTGTACCTATGCGTACATGGATTTGTAAAATGGCTAATTCCCTTCAATGCCTAACCATCAGCACTTTCAAACTGGGACTTTGCAGTTCCAAAGATGGCGACTGTGCAAAACCTCCTTATGTGGTTTAGGAGGTTCTGAAAACTGGATCCTAAACGCATAGGAACGCATTAATTTATGAATTATATATGTATTTACAATGCACACACTCACAAACCTAGTGTATAAACCTACAGAGATAGACCAGCAGAAGCCAAACCATCACAGGAGACAGTAAGCCAAGTGGTGAAAGATCCTCAAAGGCACCATGTGGACTGGGTACAGACTGGGAAAAGGGATATTGCCTTTGGCCTCTGCCACTCATTCCCTCTTTGTGCTCTTGAGCGAACAATTAATGTCACCTCACCTATGTTTCTTACACTTAACCAGTCAATCCTTATCAAAGCGATTGATAGTGCTTAGTTATCTGCTTCATAAGGATGCCTGTAGATTAATCAGCCAATGCCAATGCCTACAGCACAATGCCATACAAGTGGTTTATTAATATTAATCATGCTGTCTGGAATATAATCATACAAATGCCGTTACACCCCATATTATTCAGAAAAATATTTTAAATGCCTAAAGACATATGCCATGAAGAAGGGGGTTATTGGAGTCCCCAGAGTGTATATTGCTCTTTGCTTAAATATAAGCAATCTTCAGGAACAGATAGCTTGATTCACAA